>JABFQD010000497.1:0-25318 GCA_022817045.1 Psix sp. ZL-2020
TAATCATGATTCAAGTTTACCAATAACTTTTTCGCTATTATTGAAATTAAATTAGTTAAGCTAATTAATTTGTGTAAAAATCGTATCATAAATTTTTTAAATATTATCTTTTTTTTAATCGGTGACACTTTCAACTTTTGAAAGAATAAGCTTGATATAAAAGAATTTGTTTCGTTTGTTAAAAATTTAATTTTAAAATTGCAATGCATAATCCTATTATTATTATTATTTTTTAGTTTTAATTCAAAATAGAAAAAAACATTTGTACTAAATGAGTTTAAGGGTGGAGAGATAGATAATAAAACACAGTGGCAATTTGCCATATATGAGATCTCGACGTTGCCAAAAAATAAGTGTTCTAAAAATATGCTTTTAAGCGAATCATAATTATTTGCTTAACAGTAATACCGACACATGTGACACCAATATTTAGAAATTTATTATCTTAAGTAGAAAAATTAGCGGTAATTTTTGTGCCAAGTTTTTTATGGATATTACAAAGTTAACTGCGATGTGTAGGTTCAATGAAATGTAATATAGGGTGTCCAATATTCTAGACTTTTAAGGTACAAAAACGGGAAGAACGGGAAGAGTATGATAAGAGAAAAATATAGCAAAATGGAAATTGGTTTATTCATGATATTTTTCTTAAATATATATATATATATATACTCATACAGTTAAATGTAATTTAATAATATATTTGAGCATTTTAAGACTATATTTATGAATGTATACATTCATTCGTTATTAATTTATATTTAAACCATTATACTATTCAAAAATATTGCAACAATGTTGATAATTTTCATGTTTTAGATCCTGTAAAATCTTTCAATAATAAACTTTCCCGAAAACCGTAGCAATTCGGATGAAAAAAGTAATGTTTGAGTCTATTCGAAATATAATATTTTCAAATTTGAGAGAATTAACTATATTAACACTTTTCTGGGACTAAGCGAACTCTTTTTGAAATGTGTGGATACTAGAATTCAAATGGCTACGGTCCCTGTGAAGAAAATGCTCTAGCAATTAACAGACAGCGTGAAAACAGTGGAAGAATAAAAAAATATTATTAATGTGAGCGCAGATATATACTATAGGATCAATATGAATATATTCTGTGAAAAATATGAAGTCACATTACATCTAGAAATAACAAACGAATTAGAGAAATTAAAAAAAATTTGGAGAATTCTAACAAACGTTATGATTTCGTAATTATTCTTTGAATACATGGTTTATAGGCTTTAATTTTTAAAAATTAATATGATGTTTAATTTTTTCATTACCATTTAGTGCACTTCTTACAATTTATTTACAAGATGAATCTGTTTCTAAGACTTTAACCCGCTTGCTACAAAAAATTCTTCACCAACAACTGGTCTTAAAATGTACAGTTTCAAGACAGAGTTCAGGGAAACTGATTTTTAAGAATACGAAACTGTGTAACTATTTATTTTGTAAGAAAATATTTTCTTACTTTATTGCTAATTTATTGCAATGAAAGCATAATTGAGCTATTAATTATAATAAGTGTCTTTTCTGATTCAGTATTTTCTTCTTCAAACGACTTGAAGCCATAAAAGAATTGGATCTCAAATCGTTCCTGAACGTTTTGAAAACTGTTCTACCAAATGCCTAAAACTGGCATAATTCTCGGAAACACAAAATGAAACAAAATTATTAATCATGCTTTGGGAACCATGTTTAACGAGATGTAAACAAATTTGTGAAATGAAAATACTTGTTGAAAAGTTAAGAAAATAGTTTCACCTTAATTTTATTATCACCCGTTTCTCATACTTGTCTCAAAACCATGTTACATTTTTTAATTGGAAAACCTTCAAAATAAATATACAATAATTCTTATTTCGTTTATGTGCATAATTATCTCCTCAATTCTTGTAATTTTATGTTTTACTTGAATATTACTTTTAAGGAGAATCTCATTGGTTAAAACCTTTCAGAACTTGTGATAATCTTACGAAATTTCCTCTCAAGTTTCTATTGAGCAAACTAAAATTTCGTGTGAGATTCTCATAAGACACCAGTCAAAATTCCTACTTGGAAAGTAATAAATCTCAAAGAAAAATTTTAAATTTTTCGTACGAATAATTGAAAAAAATATATTGCCTCTGTTGGAAATCTTATAATGTTTGTCTACGTTACATTAAAATTCCCAGAGCAGCTCTGACAATTTCGAAAACATTAAACAAAATTATTGTACACATTTTAATTTATAAGATAAACTAATGCTTAATTTAATTTTCGGATAAAGTAAACTTAGCACTGTTACTGACTCACAATATAAATTGAATAAAACACATTAATTTAATACATTTAAAATGTAACCCTTGCAAATTATTACAATTTTGTAATAAATTTAACTAATAAAAATATTTGGTTTACAAATATTTAAAAAAGAGATCTTTGTGTACTTTGTGTATAGTAAAAATTAATAACAAATATGCACGTTTAGACTTTAACAAATTTCAGGAATTATACATGTTATAATTTGATGATATCAGTTTTTAGATGATACTATGTATAATTTTATAAATATAAAAATGGGCCTAAATTTAATAACTCTACTAATCAATTTTAGGCCCTTTTCATTCGAGTGAGATTAAAAAACAGGCATTAATAAAACTTGCTCACACAATAGATAACAGAATTACTTCGAACAACACGCAATCCATAGTATCGAAGCGGTGCATCGATTGCCCGTCGAATCGGGCGCGTCAAAAATAGATTAAAAGCGTAAAACTGAAAAATTCGATCAAAGCCTTAAACATTTCGATATTAATCGACTGGACTCTTACGCAAACATGACAATATCTGTGGACAGACTGTTGTTTTTTGTTCACGATGGATCGCGTACGGAAGAGACAAAGCCGAATAAGAGAGATGAGAATGAAGCCGAGGGAACGTCACTCTTGGGCAAGTTTATTTTGGCCCTTCGCCGAGTTGTTATTCGATGCCTGGCGATAAATAAATTCGGCTGGCGATGGCCACAACTCTTCGGCTCTGACTCGGGACAGTCAGTGGCTCGCTGAAGCGAGCTGTCCCATCTACGACGCGGTTTCCGTGTGCGTATGTAAACGTAATACGAGTAATCTCGCACACTGCGTATTCACACGTTTACAGCTGTAAATCAGCCGGGTGCATCGGAGGTATTCCAGTTAAATGACACATGAGCGCGCAACGCCTCGAATGCTCTGACGCCAAATTAGTTTTCCTAGGTGCAAAAACGGCACAACAAATATTTCAAGAACAATGCGATTTCATTTCTCGCTGCTTGCAAAAAGCTAAAAAAACAGAGACAAATTGAAAGAGAGGCACGATCGTTGAATGGGAGAGTTGCGACGCGCCCGAGTAAGGCCATCTGAAACGCAACCACATTTGACATGCACGTACACCAATTTATATCGCGTTGTGTCATTTATACTGTTTCGCATTGCGCTATCACTTTTGTTTTATTTTGCCTTGATATGATGCGGTTTTAAGGGCTTTTTGTCCGCCGCTCTTTATCTTAACCGCGACGTTTCGTGTCTAACACACTGACCTAGTTTGATATTACTTTCGTGTCGATAATGTGTTTGATTTATTGTATGGAAATTCGGTCGAATGAAGATCAATAATATGAAATGTGAATTAATTTTTTCACATCATTATTTCCAGTTATTTTGTGCCATTTTATTTGTTTTTTATTGTAATGGAGAAAATGAATTCATATAATATAACACAGTTTGTGAAATTGTGTTTTAGTTAGAACATAATATCTTTAATAATTTTATAAATTAAAATGACCCAATAAAACAATTTCAATGTAGGAAATTTGAATAGCGTTATTACTATTATGTACGTGAAACTATGCGAAATATTACTTAGCAATTTAATTGATTAAAATAATAATCGAAATAATCGGTGAATCTAAATTGAATGATTTAATGTGATTATAATATATAAATTGTAATAAAATTGGAAAGAAACAATGCATTAATAAATTTGCATTCATTTAATGGAATTTTGGTTTAAAAGAAATTAATTAACAGTTGTAAGTTAAGATGCATCAAATGAAATATTTGGAGCTAAATTATAAATTTTGAACACAAAATAGCTTTTTCAGTTTGTATAAAATTTTGTTTAACAATCACAATCTAATGTCTTAAATATTTTCTAATTGCTTTCATCACATTTGAATTCGGTTGTTTACTTCTAAAATATTTTATATTGAAATTGTAAAGTAAAAGAGCCATATTTTTCTTGAATTTTTACTGCTTGTAAAAATGTCACAAGAATTGTAGTGCTATAACAGAGTTATATGCCTTATATGCTCACCCTTTCGTCTATAAATCTGGATACGTGATTTCGGTAATGTACTCTGTAATATATGACTTTGTTTATAGAAAATTTACCTACGCAAAATAAAATATTCATGGCTGTGTGACAGAATTTGTTTGAAATTTTTATACTTTAATAAGCATAACTGAACAAATATTCATATAATGAACAACCTATATGAATAAAAATGAAAGTCAGCAAGTAATATATGAAAATAAATTTATTCATTTGATTTGAAAAAGCATCAAGCAAAATTTCATACTGTTCTAATAACTTCATACATGTACATGTAGAATTATGCAAATATGAAGTCTAAAAGTATAAAAGTTATGTACATTTGGAACTTGAAAAAGTGAATTAGACAGAATAAAACACAAATCAAGAGCTTCGAATTGAACGTGTCTCTTATTTCAGGTTGGTTCCTGGTGGTGAGCGCTGTTTTTCTACTCCCGTGGGCTCAAGAGCTCGCGGTGCACGCGCTTGCGAGTCGCGTAACGAGCGACGTCGCAGACAGGAAAGGCCAAGTTTTATAGACGCAATGTTACGAGATATCCCATGGGAATGAGAAGAACAAGAGGAAATAAGGGATCGCGCGAGATCGTATCCGGGAATCGCGTAATGAGACTCTCAAAATATAGCTAACGACGATTGTCGAGGGTCAGTCTAGCGTGCCTTAACGGTGACTGTCCGTTTTTATTATTTTCCCTTTTTTACCCGATCCGCTCACCCTTTCTCTATCGCTTATTTTTGCCGTCGCGCGACCCCTTCGTCCTTATTCTTCGCGTATCCGCCCTTTCTCGTAACCTTCCTAAGATGCGGCGTCGGAATAGCCAGCGATAAATTTAAGTCGGTTACTGCTTTTCGATGGTTTAATGCGGGGGAACAGAATTGAGTAGCTGCGACAACGGCGAGTTTCTTTGAGAAGCAGCAGAAGAAGAGAGGAATAAGAAAAATAAAACAAGAAAATCTGCCGACAAAAAAGGACAAAATGTAATCCCCGCGCAGGAGAAAAGAGGGACAAACAGTAATGAAGACGAAAACCGAGCCAAGCATTTTATGGCAAATCTCACATTGAAAGGAACTAATGACGCTAACAATCCGATCGACCGTTCCGATTCAATTTATGTAGTTGACATGCATTATGCACGATGTATTCATTAATTGTTTGAAATCCACTCTTGTGCGCTTTTATAACAACTCGATTTGTGGTTTTCATATTCTATCGTTCAAGCTATTTGAGAACAACTTTTTTTATCATTTTTAATTTTTTTTACATTACAGCGGAGTTAGATTATATCAGGTTTAGTGTAAATGTTTATCTTCATTTGCTTCTATTTGTGGATCTTACATTGTAACACTTTGAAGAGAAAATTCGTCTGTAGGGCAATGTTGTGTAAACATGGCGTCCACCACAAATCTATTTGCAGCTGAACGTGAGGTTCACCTCGGTTTTATTGTTGTGTTCAGTTACAATTTACAACTAAAGTTCTGAAACGTTAACATTTCCACTGAACTATATAAACCATCTTCAACGTCGAACTCGATTCTAAATTATTTATGTAATAAATTAAACCATTAATTAAGTTAACAAATATTTAAAGAATAACAGTCTCTTATGTTACACATTTTACGAATGTAATACGTATCAACTTACTTGCAGTACCTTTATAATGTTCAGAAATATAGTTTCTGTTAAAACGATTTTCATTTACATTGTATCGTAGTTTTACAACTGTACCCCGATAAGTAAACCTTTTGTTTTTAATTTTTGTATTTAAATTTAAATTTTACTCATTGACTGTAAATTTTATTTGATTAAAGAGAAAATTTAATTATATAAAATATCGAACAATATTTTTATTTTCTTAATGTTCTCTTGTATAATGCGACTGTATTAAAAATTTTTCAGTTACAGAAATTTATAATTTGCAAACTAGACAACAAAACAATAAAATATTTTTATTACGCTTATTGTTTTTTGTTCCACATAAAATTTATTTAGATTCAAGTCTTTATAGTGTACAAAAATTCAAATGATTTAAATAAAAAATTAATCTTAAAATGACTTCGATTTACGAATTCTATAATTTCTTGTTAAATTTAAAATTTATCTTTAAAAATTGTTAAATCTAGTTGCCGGGAAAAGGTATATTTTATATTTTATAGTTAATAAGATATAATATATTTATATTGAAAATAATATTTTATATGTTTGTCGAGTTTAAATATTTATTTGTAAAGAAGTTCTTTCTAGTAATATTCTCATGTAACATGTAAATATTATCAAAATAAAAATGCATCAAATCTATTTTAAAAACTACGTAGATGCCCACGATCAATCTTTTTATTGAATTTTAATATTCTTCTTTGAATTACACGCACAAATAAATATGACATAATTTCCATCTATTCTGATTTTCTTTATAATAAGTATACATATAATAGAGTTATTCAAGTGAAATACGTGAATCGATTGATTACAACTTCATTATCAAACCTCTACATCGTGATCATGTTTCTGTTGCATTAGTATAATTGAAGTTTATGGTGAAAGTGATGTGAAACTTATTGTTATTTCTCATCAATATCGTCCTATTGATTTCGAGATTACTTTCTCGCTTACTAGAAAATAACACCAGAAAAGTCGCAATTATGCGTAAGACGTACGAAGAAGATCGAAATCTATCTTCCATATAAATACACGATTCTATGAAATTATTCCTTTTCTCCCGTGAACATGTAAGTTTTTTTAGGCATGATCATATAATAACCAACCAATGAAACTATCTCTAGTATAAAAAATAGTCCCGATATCTTGCAATAGATCTTCGTTCCGTGCCATCAACAAAACGGCAAAACATGATCGTAAAAACACTTATTCCAAACAACCGACTTTTTTCGATGACTAATAATGGTCATAGAAGAACGTACTTACACGTCCCCATAAAAAACTATTCAAATATCCGGCGCGTCCCGCAATACTGAAGTTAGCGCGTGATTTGTGCGCGGTTTTCCGACTTGTATGAGATTACAGTGATTTGTCAATCGATAGATCGATATTTCCGGCTAAAAAATACGACACTTTTCTCGTCATTGGGCGACGCTCGTTAGCGTGACATATCTCGCGCCCCGAAGCCGCTCGGTCCAGTTTTTATCCTGGTTCTATAACTGTCTCTGGCAAAAAATTGCTTCACAAGGGCATGCAAATAGCCAACAGCACGAGCGCAAAAAGTGCGCCTTAGAATTAGAACGCGACGCGCATTCCTAACTGTACCAGACGGTGCGCCGTCTTCTTATTTTCTGCGTTAGGTTTTGTTCGTTGATCCAGGTCGGCCGACAAAACCACACCACGCCTCTGGACTCACGAGGACGCTTTATTACTATCATTACCGTTACTCTTGCGTACGTAAGACGCGCGCTATCATAAAATCGGCAGCATTATCGGTAATTGCCAAACAATAATATCAAGTGGCAGTATGAAAAAAGCGTCCCTCTACGTGTTTACGAGGCTTTTCAAGCCGACCGCGAATTCGTATTCGTAGATTGGCAGGCTTTCTTTTCTAGCTTCAATTTGATTTCAGCCAAATTACTTGTTCCGATGATTTTACGTCGGATGGAAAAAAGCGCGCATCGATAAGCAACCGCGGCCGTGCCAATCCCGTAATTGAATTGAAAGGCTGCGCAATCTGCGTGCGCTGTTTACTCTGAACAAAAAATTACGCTCATTTGGTTTTACAGCTGCAGCGCTCGTTTTGGGCATGATGATGCGAAATTGTTGTATTAAGATGATTGACCAGGCTACCGCCGCGTGTGTAATTAATGATTTAAGATCGCAGACGCGCGCGCGCAAAAAGTGTCCCACTTCAGAAGCTTATTGAAGCTACTTCAAAATCGCGAGAGTCGATAAACGGATTCTAAATAGAAACAGCGGTTTGCTTTTTGAAAAGCCAGATAATCGTAACACTCCAGTTTATGACTGCGATGTTTGATCAGTTTTTTCGCTTTTGCTCGCTCTGCTCTGTTATTTTTAAACATTTTTATAAGAGGCCAATCATTTTCAAGAGTAAATAGTAATATCTTTTGTGAATTGATACTTATTTCAGAAAAAAGAAGCTCAACTTTCTCTATAATATCATCACAGTTATAGAAATTTCCAAACTTATTCGTGTTGAAATTGAATAAACTATTTTACGTAACCTCAGCTTTTCTTCCACATGAAAAGTGTTTGTTTTCTGTTTGATGATTAGATGAATGTAATCAACAAACCGATGTTCGTTTAACGAGATTATTTTATTCGAAAGTTCAAAACCTTTGTACAGATATATTTTTACAGATATAAAGCAATTTCCCAGTAATAAAGAATTGAGAGATTTAATTACATTATTGAATGCAGAAACTAATCAAATTAGTTAACAAATTTTTAGTTAAGAGACTTTTTTATTGTTAGAGATATAAATCATAAACGATATTCATTTAGCTAAAAAGGCAGATATTATTTTCGAACTATACTGAATTCTGGTTCCATTTATAAGAGGAGCTGAATTACGAATAAGAGGGTAAATCGTAAATTGATTTAACAAGTTTACTTTTCTATTAAATCTAACATAGGATATCGAATATTTCATCCAATCACTATGATTCTCGGGGGACATATCTTGCATTTGGTTATCCGCAGCTTTTCCACTTTCTGGCTATACCTTGAGTAATTGACAAATTCGGTTCATCCAAGCATGCAGACACTGTTTCCTTTACTGCCAATTAAAATATTCAAAATTAATTGATCTCAATTCAGACAAAACATGTATTAAAATTATGTCATATATAACAAAGACAAACATTGTTTCTTGTATTGGTCAAATATATAGCTATAGAGACATTTAATTATGATGAATGACAGTTATTTATGCGTCAGTTTCTTTTCAATATAGTTCAAATAAAAACTTGGTTATAATACAAAATGGACAAATATATGAAGATGATTCTTTTATTCCTATAAATTTATAGCATAAAAAAATCTTGTTGATAAATTGAATTTTTTTAAATTTGATAAAGTATTTATCAAATATAAATGTTTTTAAAAATGATTCAATAAATAAATCTTCATTTACTGAAAAAACTATAGTTTCCAAAAGTCATTTATAAACAAAATTCCAAACAACAACGTTTATAATGTCAACAATTTTGTGATTTCTAATATAATTTTTATTTTTATTCTCTGACAAATTGCTATTTTATTTATCACGAAATGTATATTGTTAGTATACATGCATTATTTGTTTGACTCGATAGATGTTGATTAAATGTAGGGTATTTTTTCTCCCTGAACAAGACTAAGTTGTGCAAATAAATAACAAGATAAGAATCGAAATCGAACATATTGTTCGATTAATCAATTTCCGTGAATTTTTGTGAGCCGTTCATCCGGACAGATTCGATCAGTGACCGGAGAAAGTTAGCATCAGCAGAGGGACTTCTCGCTGCAATGTGGATAAACGAGTGAAATGGTTTTGACGTAGAGTGGTGGGCCCACCATACCATTCCATAATCCATTGTGTCCAGTGCCAATTAAACGGTGCTGCCATGCGTATGGTCAGCAACTAACCGTCCATTCTCAACACAGTCACGATTCTCGCGGTGTTGTCTATGGGTGCGCGCTTACAAACGCACACTGCGACAACTACTGATTGGGGAGCATCTGGACCTCCGGCGTCCCGGCAATTACTGTGTTCCGTACTCTTCTTTATACATACATCTATATATATAAATGCACGTACATAAGTCTTATTGTACTCTACCGACAAAATATACATTTTTATCTCTCAGTGTCTGTACGATATAGATCAAGATGAAGTATATCACTTAGATAGAAATTGGTTTTCATTTTGTCTCGTGTGCAAATGTCGGCGTTTGACAAATTTCGTGTTTAACAAATATATGAGAATTGTAAAGATCAGTTTTTCTGATAATATGTTGAAATTTGAAAGTATAGACGAAAAAAAGCAATGGAAAAAGAATAGTTATTTTAATGAATTGTTCTTATATTAACAGACCATTTTGACGTGTAAAATATCTATTATAAGATAGTAATTTGGTTCATTAAAGATCGCAAAGATAGTTTTTAAATTAAATTCTATAATCATTATACGTATCGATAAAAGTGATAATTCAACTTAAACATTATTACTAAGTTTATGTATTATATTATTTAATTATCAATATATTTATTTTAACAAATAAAAATTGTTGTCATAAAATTATGTAAAATGATGTTATTCAATCCATAGACTTAATTTAACCTGACTTATTGAACTGTCAATTTTCCTATATGAAAAATACAAGGAAGCTCTCGTTTCTGGATGGATATGAACAGATCTGTTAAGTTCAGATAAATCAATCTAATTCGATGAGACCAGCTTATTTTTGAGACTAACAAGAATTGATGATGCAGGTCTATTTCTAGACTTAATATGCAAAAACTGGTTTTACATAGTGATAAAAGTAATATAGTTATTTTCCTTCCATATTAACTAATAATTGAATTAATTCTTTTTTAATGCACCGTAAATTGCGAGAAAAATAATTTACGAATATGTTGATGTGTTGCTCGGTTACAATGCGCTTTAGTTGAAATGTAAATACATGAATGCGTGTATAATGAAAGCAAGTAAGAGAGTGTGCGTGTTCTGATCGACGTGTATTATAATCAAAGGATTAGCGGATGAACGCTCAGCTCGGTATATAAATCGGCTGATTGGTTTCTGCCATTCGATCTAACTTAACCGCTGAGGATGGCGTGTCCCCTGCATACGAAACTCGATCGTGGTTTCCATTCCAGTTTCTCCTCTGGATCATCTCACCGTCATTCTTGTTGACCAGTTGCTCAATCGAAAACTAATTAATGTGAGAAGTCGCGCATAAATGTACACAGTGGACCGTGATTGATTTATAGTTAACAGAGTTCCCGTAAAATTGATTTTTCTGCATGTAATTCTGATTTATGATGAAAACCAAAATAACTTCGTTTTTTAATTGGAGAAACTTGACTGTGCAAATATAATTGAATTTAACTGATTTTTCAAATATTAAAAGTGCAAAATCAACTAAATTTGCAATTTTTATGTACCGCAGTTTTGTTTTCCGGTATTAAGAACGTTGCCATCGACATTTTCAAATAATATATTTGACTTATTTTAGTAAATGATTATGTTTATAGTACAGTTGCAAATACTACTCGAAATGAATAAATGTTTCCTTTAGTTCCCATGCAGTTCGTAAGAGACTAAGTTATTGCGGACGTGTATGTTCTCGAACGGTCATTCATGCATTTTAATACTCTAAATTACCCGCATTATCGCACAATACGATTTTTCACTCCCTCAGTCCGAGGTTCCGTCATGCAAACTGCATCTGCATCGCGGAGGCGACAGCTCGAAAAGGTTTATCGTTTTTCCATTAGATTTCAAATGACTTCGATTCGGCAAGTTTGCGAGTGTAAAGTGCGTGATTTTGTTAGCAACATTAAGCTTGTTACAAGAATAATTTGCTATCAAATTTGTTAATCGCAGGTCTCATCTGTGGTTTAGAGTAATATCAAAATTTGAAGACAAACCCCCTTGTAACAAAAGGTATCCAACTGATTTGACGATTCATCCGTTAATCGAGCGATTCGTATTTTTTCATTTCTTCCTTATAATAGAAACAGTAGAAGCAAAATGACAGGAAGTTTCAATCAAATTCAGACCGAAGGCAAACACAGCAAGACACCCTGTAGAGTTTC
This sequence comes from Psix sp. ZL-2020, assembly GCA_022817045.1. Taxonomy (NCBI): domain Eukaryota; kingdom Metazoa; phylum Arthropoda; class Insecta; order Hymenoptera; family Scelionidae; genus Psix; species Psix sp. ZL-2020. Next base: position 12,125 of record JABFQD010000497.1, read on the forward strand.
ATCGAAGACACGTGTTCAGCCACGTGTGTTCCTGACCCTTATCTTGTATTATTTTCATTTTTCTTTTTTTCTTCCACGGTCGTTCTCTTTTTTGCTGCGCTCGGCTCAGAGTGCCTGACTCACTATATATGCGCGGGCCTCTTTTTGGTTCTGCTGGTCGGTACCCTCGTACGTTTTTTCTGACGTCTTCTGCGCACACCAGCAAACTGTAACGTACCTCGGTTCACTCGTTGTTTTGCTCCCGCTTTTACCCGAAGGGAGAGAAGGCTTTTATTATTTTATTATAAAACTGGTTTGTCAGTACGTAGTGATCAGAAATAAAAAGACGATAAGCGCGCTAAGAAGCAACTACAGAAGCGAGAGTACAGGTTTTGCGTCTTTCATTTCTTTCTTGTCCCGGAAGTTTGCGTGAAAATAATGCTTCCAGTCGAGGTGTGTAAACCAAACAAAAAGATTCGCCATTGGGAAATATTATGATTTGCTAGATCGTAAATTTAATGAGAGAAAAAGAAACGCCGTGGCGATTATTCCGCGATTTGAGACACCCGGTGCTACGAGCGACATCCCATGGGTTTCAATTATTCTACACTGTGGAAACTATTTTTATGCTTGCAATAATAATCCGCCGCTTGTTGACTCAAATAAATTTTGTATTATTTATGGGGTCTTGTAATGGACTGTGATAAACACAGGGTTTTAAATAGTTGCCCCGCAACTCGGTTGCTCTTGCGGATTGTTTGGAGTTTAGCTTTTTTACAAATATACTTCTTTTATCGCGCTCTTTTAGTTGCACTGAAAAAGGATTCGCATTAGTTCGTTAATGTTTCGCGATGAAAATAAATAATTTTTTGTTCAATTACATTAGAAAGCGCTATACTGAGTGTAAGAATACAAAATAATAACAAATAAAATTGATAGAATATATTGAGTATAAAATGTGTTGGAAAATATTCTCAATTCAGGTGGGACAAATTATTTACTATATAAAATAGTTTCTTTTTTTATTTTAAAATTATATCATGTTGAAATTGCCGTATATTTAATTTAGTAGATAACAAACCATTCAAATACGACAAATTTATTAGCAATGTTTTATGGTTTTTATTTTTACTCCGACATGATATTATATTGTAATTAATGTTTAATATTTTTGAATATAACACTCTCATCCAACAATTACTTATCCCTTATCTGATCAAAATTTATTACGTTTTTATAAACGTTTTACATATATTTCTAATCATATTCTGTCACCGATTTAGCGATAACGTAAATTTATACGATGGTTTCTGAGATTAAATGCTGATAATGTTCGAATGATGACGAACGAATAATTTTCAATAAACAAAATAATCTAAAATTATGATCGATAGGGCAAATTATAAAAGTTTAAACGTCTTTTTATGAGGAGTATTAAAAATTGAAGCCAACTCTAGTTAATTTATTTGCTTCATCAAAACCAATAATTGGATTCCGTTCGACATGATCGAAAACCAAAATGAACAAGAGTGACAAAACATTTTTTCCGAATAAAGCTCAAGTTTCTATTTTGAGTGCAGTGAACTTCATACAAAGTTGCAAAAACATAATTTCATTTATGAACGTTTGAAAAGTATTAAAGGTCGAAAAATAAATTTGTCTACAATTAAGTTGAAGCATTTCAAAATTATGAGATACAAATGTATAAAATGGTACGTTGCAGTTAAATTCAAATGTTAAATCATTTTTATTGCCGAACGTTCGAAAAACCTTATCGTATAATTTACTAATCTGTTCGGCAAGAAAAATTTCGCGAAATTGAAAAGAAGTTTGCGATTAAAAAAATATATTGCGCCATAAATCCTTTTAACAGTGTTTGAGGAACACTATATATGTAGTCTGGCATCGGCTGCACCCGTCTTACTACGTACTCTTTCTTCTTCTTCGTTTTCTTTTTATATTTTTTGTTACAGCGACCCTCCTAGCCTCTCACTTACGACCCCCTCTCTTGCCGATTCTCTTATCGGAGTCACGTGGTGCTGCGTGACGTCATGCGGTCACTAACCACGTTATGTACGCGGCACTGACCTTACCCCGAGTGGCTGATCCTGCAAAATGTTTTCAATCTCGATGCCAGCAGTACATTGAAATTTTATGGCGTAACTCGAAGTTTCAGTTGTATTTAACTTGCCTCCACTTCGGACTGAATCTCTTGTAACGCACCGTTAACGTAAAGTGACTTTTTAAGAAAAGATTTATAAAATTTCAAAGCACAAATTCACTTTGAAATTGATTCGCCTTTACGTTCTCCATTTATTTTACGACGAGCGAATAAATCTTAATTAAAACGAAAATAAGGTCCAACCTTTTCATTTAACTAGCGAGATCGTTTGAATTATCAATTGCTTCATATTTCGTATGACAAATAATTTCGGTCGTCGATGTTGCATGAATAATTTATCGAATAAATTGAATAATACGTTGCATATTGAATCGTAATTTTGATACATCTTGTATAGCACCGTTGGGTGTAGTCGATGCTTTCTGGTGGGGAGCGCGGCGGCGGGGCGCGGGGAGACCAACCGGTCTTGGGAAAGGGGGTGAATGGCGGCGAGAGGGGCAACGCGTAGTACTACGTCTCGTACTACACGCACGTGCGTGTGTAAGACGATGATAACGAGCGTATGCAAACAACACAGGCCACTGCATTAATCTCTCCAGATCAGATGTTACGTATAGTCAGATATTAATATAAAACCAGTGAGACTCTATTATTCGAGAATATCGATGTATGCTTTGCGAATTATTGAGACCGCGCGATGCCCGTACACTCTTATTATACTTCAATTAGCAATTCAGGAAAATGTTACGTTGATGTGGAATTAACCTCTCATTGGTCATTTTGCGACGTCGTGTGTTTTTCAGGGGCACTTAGAATGTGCGCAGCGACTCTTAGAAACAGGTTCATCGTATCAATTTAAAAGTTCCCTTATGATAAAGTATAATCTTGCTAAGAGTTTAATTGAATGTCTTGCTTTATTTTTCAGCTTATGAAGCTTTTCTGCGCTCGAGATATTCTAATGTATGATTCTCGATGTTTGTTATTATTCTTCTTCAATTATATAGGTTGAGTAACGTCTCAAAAATGTAGACATCATAAGTTAGTATTCTATCAAGCGAGGTTATTTTTTCCATTTTTATATTAATATTTATTGCTTAATTCTAAGCTATTACTAAGCTATTTTTCATACATTGTATGATATTCATGAATCAATACAAATACACAAAATTAACTGTAATTCAAAATCAACTACAAAACTAATGTTTTAACATATTGAAACTTATAATTTTATAGATTTTACACTGTTTTCTAAACGATTTTCTTCTAAATTAATAAAAAAGAATTTAGGAAAAGAATTGAAGAATAAGATAACATTTTATGAAATCGCACATTATTTTCTAATAAATCTTTTATTTACTATTTGTTAGTTAAATATGTTTAATGTAGTGGAGATTAAAATAGTCTCATATTCGTTTTTAATCATTTTTATTTTTCGTATGATTAGTTAATGTTTCAAATGAGTGTATTATCATTAATGTGTATTATAAATACAAGTATATTAAAATATGTTAATTTTCATGAAAATTGAAAATACAAATTTATAAGTTAGAATAAAATCAAATTGACTTGAAATATTAATACTTTTTGTCAAACAATTTTATTATGAAGAAATGATATTACTAATACATAATATTAAGATAAAAGCAAATTTTTACTTGAATTACACTTTTCAAAATGTTACAGTTCTATTTTAAATATTAACATTTTATCTGTTGAAATAAAAGAAAACGATACAAGACGTCATTTGGTTAGTGAAACTAAAATATTCAGAAAAAACGTGACCACATGTTCTAGTATTGAGATCATCATGTTTTATTGACATAGAGCAATGTGTCAAATATATGTATCATAAAACAATATGATTTATGTGTCTGGCTTCGAGTAGATAAGGAGATCAAACCTACATATAGTATTAAATATATAATATATTCAAATGATGACAGCTAATTAAAAAACACGAATTCCAAATTAATATCAAAATAAAGGCGAAATAGCGGGAATGAAAAGAAGACAAAAGAAGCTTGTATAGATATATAATGCGAGTAATGAAACGGATACGTAGAATCGCGAGATGAAAGCAGCGCAAAAAGTGTCTAAGTGGTCATGCGCGAAGAAGCGGTGATAACTGCGAACGATGTGTAGACTCTGGCTGGAAAAGCTGATAATTTTTGTATTGTGAAAGGATGTCAGGGATTCGTGGGTGGCCACGTCAATTATTATAAAAAGCAAGAGCGAAAAAAGTGCCGCGAGGCTATCAAGCTTCTGTTTCTGCAGCCGTCATGATATGAGTTTCAAGTTGCATATATATATATATATATATATATATATATATTAACGGAAGGTCATCGCGGAAATTAATGCATTCGTTGATAATTCTAAAAATAGCTTTTCTATTTTAATCGCACCGCGATGCTTTATTGTTAATGTATTTAATTCTATTAAAAGCGACGTGACGGAATGCTTTAAAATGTCAAATTTGGGATTTGACGTTTGACTAAGAGAAGCAACATTGTGACGTCTTCTGAGATGTAACGTTAATTAAAATTTGCGGCTTGAACAATAAGGATGTTGGAATTACATCAGTTGGTAATTTTTCGCATGTCAGGGAAATGTCGGAAATTAATTAGCCGCGTTCTTCAAAAATGGCTTTCTTTTAGCGTATAGTTTTTATAATCAACGGTTCATGAATATGGACGACAAACTAATATCTTATTCAAATTAAAATTTTATATGTTTCCCCTAATGACGCTCGCGGCGTTTATATACACTTTGCATACATTTTGTCACGTTCGAAGTGCCTCGCGTAGACTTAAAAATGAAATTTCCCCGTGGTGTTTGTCTAGAGAAAGAGATAAACAAAAAAGAATATAAAATCGCGATAAAACTTATTTTTAATTAACCCGATGTTTTTGTCCTTTTTAATTACGTCGTAACAAACGGTCGGAGAGGTCAATGGAAGAGTCTTTTTCAATTTGAAGCAACATTGACTCGACGAGGATTTGTCGAATCATAATTGTTTTAATATGCAAATAATCAGAATTTCAATCCCGCGCCTTAGTTTGAGACTGTTAGCGTGGAAGTTAATTGTCATCATTCGTCATGGCTCGATAATCGATCTATCCGTCATTGGTTGCTCTTCTTTTTGCCGAAGACGTCTTCCTCGAATGGCTAGATCGAATCTGTGACTCGAGCTCGGACGAAAGTTGATGCACTGGTGTTTAAATAATGGTAACGTCGAATTCGTAACGGGGCTGCGATGCACATACAGTAGTTGGTTGTTCTGCAATAATGCTGGTATTGTTGAGCTTATCAAGCGAGGCTAATTGGACGCGAACAGCTGGGCTGTCATTGCTGCGCCTAGCGCGTTGCGTCTACTTTACACTGATAATGTAATAGGCCTATCTGGAACACAAAAGCCCTAATAGATTAATGGATTGGTCTTAAAGTGATCTTAATGTCAAAACAGATCGGTCCACAGTCTCACGCACTGTCCATATATGTACATATACGTGTATACATATATACCTACAAATATACATGTGTTCCATATATACACATATATATCTATAAAAACATTTACATATTTATGCACGCCATGCACCAGCTGCGCTAAGATGCAATGCATGAAGAAAAATCATTTTGTCATCACAAGCAAATCAGCCAGTTTTGGTTATAAATAGAGTTCACTCGGGGTCAAATCGCGTGCTTATTTTGTCGCGCGAATAGAATAATTGACACACATGTTATTTAAATAAATTGATTAATCATAGCCGCGTGAAACGTCGGACTTTGATCGCGACGAAAAAGTAGTATCGCTTTCGTTTATTTAATGCTCCACCATAAACTTTGTTGGTATAAATCGTTCCTATAACACGCGGCTTTTGTTCGAAAAAGACATTAATGATTTATTGTCAGCGCAGACCAAAAGCGATATTTCGGTGTTATTTATAAAAATGCGATTATCTCGCTCTCCAGCGCCAGCCAAACATCGATCTTTCGACTCTTCAGTCGGTGTATTCAAGTTCTGAAAGCTGCGAAGATTGATTGACCCCCTGTGTTCACGAGCAAAGTGCCACGTCGTTGTCGCAACTTTTCTTTCCATTATTTGAGCAGCTTCGTTTCGGGCTTTCCAATTTATTACTTCTAAGTAAATTAGAGCCGCGCTGCGTTAAGTCCTATTGCGAATTAATTTGCTTTGATTGAGTGGCCGACGAGAGCGAAGAGTAACGTTACTCTGCCGGCGAATCACAACTCGGCGTCGAGGTATCGGACGATGAAGTTTAATTTATTCGTATCGCTAGGCTGATAAAGTCGTACGATTATCTAGTAATAATATTTTGATTTCGTTTGTTACGCGTGATAGAGGAGTATCAGCAATTACGTTACGAAATCTCGTTATTGTTAGTGACGTTCGCTATGTACTACGCATTACATTCGAGGAAGAGAAATCAGAGACGTAACAGACGTGGCTTTGATTTGTTTTGTCGAACTCGAGAAAGAAGAGCAATTATGTGAGCTCGTCCGCTCGAATGTCGTGCCAGTTTCAATTTCTTTTATTAAGGGAGTCGCCTTCCGAACATACTTTTATTGTTGTATTTTTATCCATTCAATTAGACAGTTTTATACTTTTTTGTTCTCATTTTTATAGCCAACGCTGATTGTTCTAACGATAAAGAAATAATAAAAGATATTATTTCGATTTCACTTTCTTAATCAAACACTAAAATCATAATTATTCATTTTTATCTCGTTTCGTTTACAAACTTTCTACCATTTTTCAGTTATAAAAGTTTGGAGTCATTTTTTGAAATGCACTTTTTTACATTTTTTTCTTATCTTATTTTTCGTAACTCTTTCTAGATATCAACATAATAATAAACGAACGCGTTTTTTAGTCCAAGAGTTTAGCTCAAGGCGAGAAATGGGTAATAAGAAAATAGGTCGAAACGGTTTATTAACCATTAGCTAAGTAGAAAAAAATCAGGAAGCTGTGGGATATGTTCAAAGCCGCTTCCTTATAGCTTGCGGCAACAATATAGTTACACACCATGCGCCGACAGAAAGGTTTCACTAGCAAGCGCACCCTTAATTAATTTGATAGCAGCGATCAGGAGCGCAATGAGGCAATTCTTGATCGAACCTATTTAACGATACAAACTTTATCGCCAATTGCATCTTGGCAATAGTGTGCAGATAAATCGGTTACTAGTTGCCGTGATAAGAATTTATGCATATACAAAATATCGCAAAAGTTCCCTAATTGATGAATTATTCATGGTCGAAGCTAATCTCGTAATTCATTTAATGGACAAAACATTGTCCAAGAGAAAATGTTCATGGTTATCAAAGAGCGATCGTAAAGTTTTTGAATTAGAAACATTGCATCTTCATTTTGCGTCGTAAAATGTTTTTTCCGAAATTTAGTTCTGCTGAAATGTCCAACTTCTCGAGAAATAGGAGGATATAAAAAATCGTCATTAAAACTTTTCCAATTCACTCAAAATATGGTTAATTTAATTAGACAATATAATTGCTTATAAATTGAGTATCTTAAGTAACGAGAAAACTACTTCGAGTCAATTTTTGAAATGTTTTTCGCGACGTTTAAGTATTAACTTCGTTAAAAAGCGTAAAAAATTATGCACGCGATGTCGTGAAAGGTTTATTATTTGATCAATTTCACCACTCTTCGGTTTGCTTCTTCAAAAATCCATTTTTTTTATAAAACTGATCTCAAAACATACTTTCTTATGTTTACATCCAAGATGTGATTGATTCGATAAAAAATTCCAGACTGTGTTCAACAGATTGAACGCTGTATACTGCTGCCACCTACATTGTAACCAACAACATTATATCACTCCACCGCGCCGGTTCAACACGCGTTCGTGAAATGATCACGTGCAATGTAGTACGTTAACGTACATCCATAGTATACAACGCGTATTACAATATTCAAGAGTAAATCTTGATCGCATGAAAATAACATGAAAATAACATGAAAAATAAAACCGTGATTAAAGTTTATTTGTCATTATGATAAATGAATGCATAAAATGATTTTTGTTATAAATCAATTTAAACCTAAGCAAAACCAATTCAAAACAATTTGCTTAGTAAACAAATTTAAAACAATATAATAATGTTATTCAACAAATTATTTCGAACAATTTTTGATCAAAGAATTACGTCTATTACCGACGCTTTTTCAACAAACTGTAGTACCTAATTTTATAAAATTTCTTTAAACGTATTCCCTCTAGGCACGGAAGGCGACGCATAAAATACGGTTCATTTCATTCGACTGTCAAGTACTCGGAGATAAGTCTTATCTACAATTTTTGTAAAACAAATCACTAAGATTCTTACTAACTACGCACTGAATATATCTGTGAGTCATCGGATAAGTTGCTTAGAGTTGCTATTAAATAATTCTCTCGAGCGTCATATCAAACTCATAAAACGGAACAAATTTTCTCATCTAAATGATTTGTTGACGTTGCAAATTAGTTAATCTTAAAGCGCAGTGAAAAAATCATTTTTGTAATTTTATTTGAACAAACAGTTGGAAAGATTGTTCATTATAGCAATACATTTGTACTTGTTCTATTTTCGATGTTTTGGTTCCGTCTTCATAGATATAAAGCTCATATTCTATAACGTCAATCTTTACTTTATTAGCAATCTGAATGGGTCAACTGGCATAAAGAAACTTTGATGACAGGGAAGAACTCTACATGTTCTTCCCTCTCATCTCGTTCCCCGTTACTAAATGGTCATTGAGTCAATTACGCGGATAAAGTGCGCCATTGTGCGTTGCATCGTCATTTTTCTAACCCCGTTTACTATGAGATCGCGAGAGCAGGGTGATGGATAACTAGCATAATGACGCACCGAAGCATCATGCTTAATATCATGTCAGGAACAAAAAAGTTGTATAAATCCACGCATTGCGGATGGATTTCAATTTTTTTTATTTCTCGGACATAAAAGAACAACTGCTTTGGATTAAAGCTTAGATTTACTCTGACCTCTTTTTTTGTTACGCTAGTTGTTGATAGTGGAAAATGACGTGATCTGTTAAGCGTTGCAATTGATCAGTCATTTGTCACTCAACTTTTATATTCAACTATTCGTAAAGATTCGAGTAATGCAATGTAATGTGCTTTGCCAAGATTAGTGAAAGTGAAAAATAATCGATAACGATCGCGAGCGGTGTATAATTGAATCGAGTATGGAACAAACAATGAAAATAAGTTAGATAAATATTTTGCCTCTACAGCATCTCGCAAAACAATTTATTATGGTCTCGCTTTTAATTCTCACCTTAATTAGAGATAATAATTTTAATATAACTAATACTTTTCTTATATATGCTTTATTATCATCGGAAAAGAATGTTGTTTGATTTTAGTAGGTTAATAGTGGTTGGAAGAATACATTTTTGTACTAAATATTATGAATAATTCTGTATCTCGAAAAAGAGAAAAATAGTAAAATGATTGAAATGTGTTTATATTTTGAAAGTAAAATCGAACACGTTGGAATACGATGTATTCTAACGATAACCGGAAATTAACTTTTTAATAAAAGTGTGTTTACAGTAAACAAATTTCGATTTAATTTGAATATTTTTCTGTTGCGATATAAATTATTAATCGTCAAATGAATATATTACATTTAAAGGTCAAAATATAGCAAAAGGCCAACTAACTGAGTAATGAAAACGTCATATCAATTGTATTTCTTCGTAGATCATTCTTTCTATCTATTGTTATGCACTTATCATATTTTTTTCAGCATTATTGAATAAATTAAAATCAAGTAGAATATTTCATTTTAGTATATTACAATTTTATGTTAACAAACAAATTTTGTGACGAAAACATATTCTTATTAATTCTCAAAATATTTATTACAAATAACTTGATTTTGAATACATTCAATTTCACCATCAAATAAGAATCTTTCTAAATTATAATGCTACTTCTTCATTTTAGTCAGATCATATCTTTCATTTTCAATTTCTTATTTTTTCAATAATAAAATGTTTCTGTAATAAAAAGTACAAAGTTATTTGATAATAAGTTCGTTTTTGATTCAATAAAATGTACATTAAGATAAAAATAACATTTTACTAAGTTATACTGTGAAATTTAGTAAGATATTACTGAAATTCAATACGATAAAAAGAAGTCGTTTCTACTGCGATATGTTGCATCTAAACTCTTTCCTCAACCATGTTTATGAGTACTTAAAACGTATCTGTAATTAAAGTTTTATTCATATTTTGGCAACATGGCAGATAAGTATTATGTATCGAAAGAGAAAAATGATACTCATAGTATAAACGGACAGTAATGCATTTATGATATATATATACCTACTATACGTGTTTCAATGTACCAACATTATTTTTTGTTTGTACATGACAGTTATTGACAGTAATTTTATTTTTAATGGGCTATTATTTTAAGTTCCTTATCATACACTATCTATAATTCTGTGAATAAATTAATAATGTTTTTCTTTTTAATAAAGCAAAAATATCAAAAACACGTTACCAGTAGTTAAAACTCTATTACACGATTAGTTAAATTCCGAAACCTAATAGTCATTTTTGATCATGTAATATCAGGTATTTTAAAGGTGTTAGTGAAAAATCAAATCAGAGATTGCAAAAGATTTTTAATGGCCTTATCTTGATTTTTCAACCATATTTCCTACAAGTTGTAAAGAAACATTTTTCTGAAAATAAGTATAAAGTTCGAAATTTTAGACTCTAGATTTTTTATTTCGACATGATCTAGACCATATTAAATAAACCATAAAATATAGTTTAATTTTTTTAATTAGATACTCTTCAAACATTAATATTTCACCTGGTGTTTCTATATTGTTAATAGAAAATAAAAAATGTATTAATAATAAAATAACGTCGTCTAAAAAGTAGTGAACATAATCATTTCAAAGTATAACATTGTTTCCAAATTATATGATTATGTATTGAAAACTGTTGACATAAAATGATTACAAGACCATAGGGAAGCGATCTAATATTAGAAGATGGTCAATTGACAATAAACCGGTGACAGTAGAAAAACAATATTCGAAGTAAATAGCATACTTTATTGAGGCCGACGGAGCATTTCTTCAAAGCAAATAAATAAGTTGTTGGTGGGTATATTATTAACGCGAACGGTCGAGCGGCTATAAAATTGGGTATTGCGGAGCGTACACATTTTCGCAGCCGTCGCAGAAGCGGCCATAAAATGGCGATCGGGTGAAAGACGGAAATTGAAATTAAACATTTATGAATCGGATATTTCGCGAGGGTTCGGCCGTTTCTTCACACTTTCGTGACGGCCTCTTTGGTTGAAAATTACAATGCTGAACCGTTGATTGCTGTCAAGTGATCTGCCAATTGGCGCGTTCGAGCGGCGAGCGTAGACCAGTAGAGTGTGTTTAACAATAAGCAATACGCGCAAACACGCGAGAATCGGCCGAACCTGCGGTTACACGTGTCGAGTAGGCCAATCCGAAAACCCAGTTCTCACTGCGTGAATCCGAGACCCCGTGGGGTCTCACAACGCCCACTCGGGGTTAATGCATACCCCGCTTTCGTCATGTAATATCATAGGTATAGGCTTTTTATTGCCCCAGAACACGTTTAAGTACAATGGCCCGGGTTGTATTACTCCGCGGGAAATAAAGTACACGCTATGATGCGCGTACATCGACCGATAATGTCGGGGGTTAATCGACAGGCACGTGACCTCCGCGAAGTTAACGACCACTTTTCATACTACACGTTTACATGTTTTTTTGGCTTTTTAATGCGGACTCCCCGGAAATGCGTGCGTGTCTCCCGCGATTTTTCCTTGCGTAATCAGGGCTTCGATTGTTCATCGGCTCTTTCATTTCATCAATTGTACCCGTCGCTGAATGAAACGGTTACCGGAAACGCTGCAAGGGGACGCTCACTGCAACTGGTTTGATTCGCTCGGATTATTACGCTTGCGGTTGTTGCTTCGAGAGCTCGCTACTTTTTAATTGAGTCTGAGGAAAGAAAAAGTGTTATTTATTTCTAAGGTATACAATGCAGTGCACTTCCATTCTCACGGGGCTGCCAGTCGTTGACATTTTAAGCTTCGCGACTTGGATAATTTAATGGACGATTGTATGCATTTGCTGGGCGGGGTGCGTTTTCACGGTAATGAGGTGCTTCTGATCGAACGCAAACACTTTCGGTTTTTGTCCACTTGTCTCCGCCGGAATCCGCAATAATACATGTGTTTCAATATAGCTTAATTGATTATCTTAATGCAAGGTTAGAGTGTGGGATATTCGCCAAACGTCGAATTAAATGGCCAAAAAACTAATTTGCCAATGTCTGGAGAATGACTTGACTTCTGAAATGTAAATAAATACAGTCTTTATCAATGGAAATTATATTTGATTTGCGCAGTGAAAAAAATCAGTGGAAACATTTCTCTTTCAATCTAATTTTGTGAGTCATTATTGCAATTTTGGGGAAGTATTTCTCGCAGTAATATTGCAGTATATTTCTAACAGCTTTATTAATAACATGTTTGTTTAATGTTTACATTTCATATACATGAAGTTATGAGTAAAATAAAATGTAACATTTGTACGTAACCCATATGATGTGTAAATAGGATAAAACTGTTATAAAATAGAAGGTAACGTACAAGGAACATGCAGTGAAAAAAATAATTTGAGTGCAGTCAGGTATAAAATATATTCGAAAGACATATACTTAAATAAAGTATTATATTTTACTCGAATCTCACATTTTTTCACTTGAATGCCTTTGTTAATACAAGTTTTCAAATATGAAGTTTCGTGTACATTCTATTCAATTTAAGGTGTATTAGTCAATAAATAGTATATTGGTATAATGAAATTTATTAAATTACAAAATTAAAGCATATGATATTTTTTATTCATAAATCTTTTGAACGAATATCCAAGGTTTATAGTTTTTATTGAAATTCTCTGTATATCTAGTTCTAGTTTTGTTGAACAATTCTGTATATTAATTTATATATAAATTTATTGTAGAACTAAAT
>JABFQD010000498.1:0-25316 GCA_022817045.1 Psix sp. ZL-2020
TATTATATATTATATATTATATAAATAGTCATTCTAAAATAAGTTAAAGGGTTAAATTTCTTATAGTAAAATATTGTCATATTCTTAGGTTCGAACTGCTGCTGTGGAATCTTTATGTGCATTATCATTAGAGAACAGTGACATCGCGTCTATCGCGCTAGATTTCATGGTTGATATGTTCAATGACGAGATCCAAGATGTTCGATTAAGAGCGATTGAGTCTCTTGGAAAAATGTCAATCAGCGTAACTTTGAGAGAAGATCAGTTGGAAACTATTTTAGGTGCTTTAGAGGACTTCTGTGGCGAAGTCCGAGAAGGATTGCATGTAACTCTGGCCGGCAGTCGGTTGGCTACACGCAACTGTCTAAACATGTGTGTCAATCGGCTGCTGGATAATCTTGCCCGATATCCACAAGACAAAGAAAGTATTCGGAGTTGTTTAGCAGCACTTGGTAGATCTCATCCTTATCTGATGTTGCCACTGACCCAATTACTTGGCAGACATCCATTTTTTGATATGCCTGAACCTGATGTTGATGAGCCATCATGTATCCTTTTAGAATGCTTATTAATTAAATTTATATTTTATCAAAATTTATTAAAATTATAAATTAAATTAAATACGTACTTTTTTTATTTATTTGATTTTAATATTATACATTACCATTGCAATATTAAATATTTGTAAGAAAATTTAAAAAACAATTGCATATTTAATATTTGATTTTATTTAATAAATTTACCATTACATATAACATTAATTTCTCATATTATATTATAGAATCATATATGAACTGTTATTTAAACATTAGATTAATTTTTGTATTTACCTTAACTCAAATATGTTTATTTAGATGCCAGCATTTTAGTTTTGATATTCAACGCTGCTTTACATTGTCCTAGCATGCATGCATTATTCACGGAGCATACAATAAAACACTACCATTATCTTCGAGACACTATGCCACATTTGGTACCAAGATTAAGGCCTGTTCTTGCGGAAAGCTCAAGTCTGGCTATTGAAGAAGAGGATGATGAAGTTCGTGATCAAAGGGGCAAGGAATTCCTTGAAAGGATGGTTTCTAGTGTGGAGAATGCAAGGCCTAACGGGCGTGTGTACTCGGAGTTGCTAGATTCAGCGGTCGTCGAAATCGACCGTCTTGCAGAAATGGACAGACGAATGGAAGGTGCAGCACGATTTACGGCGCTTTATATTAGGTGTTTGATTTTGTTGAAGAGCATCACCAAGAATCTCACGACATCGCCCTCGCCTTCAATGAATGATGCTACATCTAATACCAGCAATAAAGTATCGATGTTGCTTCAATACGCACAGAAGTAAGTAACATTTGATAATGCTGAAAAGATTTAATTCAAGTTGTTTTTGGATTTTTGAGATTCATAAAATGTTGCATAATTATTGCACTATATATAAGCATAATATATTTTATAATCAAATTATAAATATACTATACAATATATAAATAAACTATAAATATATAATGATTTTACTTCAACTAATAAAAATATATATTTATATTTTCAGGTTGCAGACTTTATTTATGGGTATTGGCGAAACCGAAACTATTTTGGCTAACAACATTTGGCTGAAAGCTTTGGCAGTTGACCTTGTGAGAGTATCAAAAAAGAGTCCAGGTAGTGCGATGCCAATTGCTCATCGATTTCTTACTGAAATCGACAATTTGCCTCAGGACTCGAGCAAATTGCCTCCGTTTTCTCGAGCTCTTGTTTTGCAACTACCAACCCTGATCGAGACCAATGCAGAAACAATATCACAAATCATTTTACCAATTTTATTGTCTCCAATGTCACACACTGAAGAAAAGCTACCACGACCTACATCAGCTACGCGATTCTGTTATGCTGTCATCGAAGAACCCAAAAGCGACGCTGATTCAGCACTCAAATTCACTGGAGGATTGTTACTTGGAATTTCCCTCACAGCTAAAATTTATAACTTAAGAGATCCTAGCATATTGCGTATTAAACTGCGACACCCTGATCAGCAAGTGCAACTATTGTTACCAAGAAAGTCAGATTTGAAACCAGTGAATAATGAGGAAAATAATTATAGATTGAGAACCACTGCTTTGCTCTCACATCAGGTGTGGATGGAGGCATGTAACGTAGAAATTTCAATTGCCTTATTGGCTCCACTTGCATCTACTTGCACGCATTCACCTTTGGATGATCCTTGTGTTATAGATCTATGTAAACCTACGAAAGTTGCAATTGCACCTAAACCTGTCAAAAGAGGAATATGAAATGTGTTATGTAAAGAAGTTGTTGTACAGAAAAGCTGTTTTTGAATGTTTTGATTGTAAAGAATAATTTTGTAATAAATGTATTGTATTTAAGAAAAGTGTTATTTGATTGTTTTTGATAGATTAATTGTTGTAAAAAAAGAATAATTAAACATGGATGATAATTAAATAAGGATCTGAGGTAAAGAAAAAGTCAAAATATAAAATATGAAATATATTCAATTTTTTAACAGTACTTTATATAATTTAGACAAGTATACGTCATATTTTATCGTATTTGCGCCAAATATTTGATATTTTTTGTTTATACAATTAGTAATACAAAAAACATTGTTTATGTACAAAACCATCGCTTTGTGTCTTTCTATGAGTTATTTGAAAATTGGCACTGTGTAGTTAATAAACATTTTATAAAAATTAAAACTTACATAAAAAAGAAACAACATTAAAAACGTGCCCGAGAAACAGTATCAAACAGTTTGGCTGACTTCGTGTACCTGAAAAACAGACTTTCCTAATGTCACCAATTTTCATAACTATGTAAAATACAATAATTCATAATATATCTTTTCATCTCAAAGAATATTTATCGTTCTATTTGGCTTATATACGCACATGAAGCGAGTTTGTTTTTACGTAAAAATAACCATAACTATATATAAAATGTACACGTAATAATCTAAAAATCCGAAGTTACTGTCATGCTCGCGATCGAATTAAATTCAATTTCTCCACGCTAGCTTACACAAACCAGTTAATGATTGTCAAATAATTTCAAGAAACGATTATTTGATGGAATAAAAACCAGTTTAACAATTAACATCAATACAAATAATTTAATGTTCATTTCAGGTAAATAAAAAAAAAATTACGGAAAAATCTGCCCAGAATCAAAAATTCAACTGCTATCTTTGGTAAAGTGGAACGTGAGTTTGTGCAAGAGCTCGCAATTTGATCAACATCTCATCAATTTTACATACAACATACGTACATCTCATCGATCCATTGGGTTTTGTCAGTCTGTTATATGTCATACAATAACATTGTTACGTAATCGTATCATATTTATCTGTATACATATGCATATATAATTGTTTTCCGAATCATCATTTATATACATATATAAGTACATGGCTCTGAAAGCACCCTGATTCGCTTACTAAAAGTTACTCTGTTTCTCCATTGATAAACCAATTAACATTATTTACATCTAACAAAAGCGCTTTTTCGCTCGGTCGTAGCGCTCAAACTATCATCAAAGCAATCCAAACGCATCAGATGCGCTCTCAATTGACTCTCGAACTTGTCGATATGAAACATTCAATGTTTTTTCACGTACATCAATTCAAACGTGCTCGACTAGGTTCGAGCGCATCGCCTCAAATCACGACTAACAACAACAACAATAACTGACGATTAGCTGACATCGATTCAATAGTGCCAGACTTTTTGGTGCTTGTTTGATCATCGGGTTTTTAATACGTTCCTCAGACGTAGCTCTCGTCGTCGACGATAGACCTGGAGTACCGCAAGTGCCTGTTACTGATTGGTATCCGCGGTTGAGGGGGCGGTCGGTAAGGAGGCGGGGGTGGCAGTGATCGCGATCGCCCGGCGATCTTGTGCCTCTCTTCGAAGTTCATGTGCACTGGCGGCAGGTGTCTCAGTCTTGGGGGCAAGGGCGGTGGAGTCTCTGGCCACGTTCTTTGAGATTCGTCATCGTCTTCATCGTATACATCTATAATAATAAACGACATTTTAAACCTGCTAATTTAGAATTAATTAGTTTTTGAACTCTTTAATTTAATATATAAGAATTTAGTTAGTTGGTATTTTGAACAATAGATAATGAATAAGTGTTACCAACCTATTGTTTCCGCTTGTTTGAAGCTGAACAAGTCCCTTCTGTCACTCGTGCCATAAATGTCACCTGGTGCTTCCCCATTACCATAAATGCTTTCTGACTCGTAGCGCATCGGCGATTCTCGGTTGATGTACAATTCTGACTTGACCTTTTTGAAATCGCTATAACGTTCCATCTTATAGTCGTACCGGTCACAAGACCGCGCTGATTCGTTTGTTTCCTGCTCCGAACCATGGATCAGTATTCGCTCAGAGCAAATGTCTTGCTGCGATGATCTGTGAGAAATCATAACCATAATTAAATTCAAAATTAATGATACTTATATGATTGTTTATTGAATGTTTCAATCTGATGAAATATTTACCTGAAAAGCACTTCTTTGCAATTCTCGACATTTTCTTTAATGGAATCTTGTCGTCCATTAAGATACTTTCTCCCATAGATGTCCTTTTGTTGTTGTTCTTCGTCAAACTTCCTCGGCATGCGCTTGAGCTGGGCTCTCAGCCAGTCTTGTCTTTGAAAGTTGGGGTTGGGGTAGCCAACTATTCCATTTTTGTCCTCGCGGTAGCTTAGGTCGAGACTATTTTGCAAATGGAGACAGCCGTTAACTCGGTCCTCCCAATTGAAGTAGATTCGTCCGTTGCTGTACGGTGACTTGGCATTGTTGCTTTTTTCCGAATCTTTCGATAAAGGTTTGTCGAAGTCTCGGGAAGACGAAGATGCATTAACTGCAGAATCCTCGGAACCAATTGGTGACTCCGGAATGAATAACTGACAGTCAGATAAAGTTAATCCGGAGTCTCTCGAAAGCGACATCTGGTCCTTGCGTGGTGGTTCTGTCAGGTCCAAACTATCCAAAGAGAGCCCACCTGCTGCAAACAAATGAATAGATGGTAAAATGAAACTTGCTCTTATAAGAAACATTTTTTTGAATTAAAGAAAAGTTCATTTTGGAAACTCACAGTGCAGACTATCGGTACTTTCTTCTGCGCCACTGTCGCTGCGTTCTTCGCCGAAAAGCTGCGTGACGCCCTCCCCGAAAAGGGTCTCGCAATGTCTGATGAGCATTTCCGTGAGCGCGGGGATCGAACGGCTTTGGTTAACCGACGGACTCGTCGACCAGAGAAGACTCGGTCCGCAACAGACGCCTAAGTTGCTTGCGCACATGAGGTTGTGTTTGGAACGTCTCGCGATATGATGCAAGACGCAGACTAGGTGCGACAAAAGCGTGTAATTCGCTTTTGGCAAACGATCCAAAATACTGTAAATAAAAATAATCGATATAATATATATTTAGGAATTTAAAATAACATATTTTTATCATATATTAATAATAAATAATGAATAATTAGGCATTCAATATTAATACAATAATAATAATTAATAATAATAATTCAATAATAATAATATAAGTATCGCTAAGAATATCGATATTTGATTTATGGGAATTTAGTTATTTTTTATTGTCTAATCGTTGAAGTTATGCATCGTTTTAATCATTTCTAGTCATCTAAGTTCTCTTAGTTTTTCAAATATTAACCAGTCATCATTTATAATTCCTTGTAAGGTGATCAATAATAGATCCAGCAATGTTGAGTTTAATCAATATCGTAAAATAATGAAAATTTCTCAAAGAATTCTTATGTTCATATTATATAATAATAAATCAAGATCTTGAAAAATATATCTTAGAACAACAATTAAATAACTAAAAAAATTCTAAAATTTTTTATTTGTTTCGACATTTTTAAAAAGTTTTAAATATTTTCGCAATAAACAATTTATAAACATAATACAAATGTACATAGTGATTTTATTTCGTTCCATAATTTATTTTTATATAAAATAATAACCCAATATTTAACCACAATTGTGTCTTTTTTAAAAAATAATAATTGTTATCCCTTCAAATTGATCTAATATCCAATAATAAAGAAAATTATAAATATTGATATTTTACCTTTTGATAGTTTGAATAGGATTGGCAGTTTCCAGGCTAGCCATCCAAAGTGGGAAGAGATGTGAAGTGAGAAGAGGATCCGGCAGCGAGCGCAGGAAGTCTTTGAGCAGTGCAGCAACAGCGATAATCGGTGCTTCCTCCAGACAAGACGTATCCCCAGTAGATTCAATTTGGTCCTTCAATTCACGAACGATTCGCACATTGGCGGATTTGCGAAAGATGCCCTGGGTGAACGGGCCCTTGGCAAATAATTGCTGAAGCATTACGAGCACCGGCTTTGGCAAGCCATTCTCGTCCAACCGGGAAAGATTCACTCCAAAGATACTCGGATTGAGCGAGAGAGACCTGCGCAGTAGTCCACTGATCTTCGATTTGTTCTTCTTCACAGGAGATTTGAGCAGAGGTCTCAAAATAAAGTGGCAGGTGTCATGACCACTCTTATTACAGTGCTCAAGGTCGAAACCTTCCTCAGCGGACAAGGTGTGTCGTAAATTGGACAACTTGATTGCGAAGGGTCGCTCGTGGCCAATCAGAGGATACGGCGCCTCGTCTGAACTCGTCCTAGCCCACAGTTGGAAAGGTCCTTGCAGATCAAGCAGTCGAGTAGCAAGGTTCACCACTGCCGAGGCGGTCATTTCTGACCCGACAACGATGGTTTTTAGCTAAAAGAAAAAACAAATTAGAGGACATGAGTACTACGTGTCATTGTTATTTGTCAAGGTGCGAAATTGAGCAATCGGGATTGGCACAACGCCGAGCCTCAGAGGCTGGATTCCTCGGAGCAATGCGAGGTACAAGGTGTGGTCACGGCGACAATAGTACTTACGTATTCCGTGTTCGTGTCGCTGTCGTGATATATGATTTGAATATTCGTGTCGGGTGGCTCCTTCATACTCTCCTCTCGTACCAACTCCGTCAGACGACCCCACCAGAGGTCGCGCGCTGCTGCGGTCCTAAAACCATTTAAGGATTATTAATTATGGTTTGATAGCTCGCAAAAACTAATTTATGAAGTCGACTATGATATGGTATTCTATTGTAGAACATAATTAAACAGTGTATTCATGGTTATTCTTATTGTATTTTGTGTCATAATCTGAACTTAAAGACAGAATGAATAATAGTGTTATTGATTACATTTCATTTTTGTTACGTAAAAATTAAGATCTTTCCGAATGAACGAAGAGAATTCGTTTTATAATTCTGACATTTCAGTAATAGCATAATAACAATTCTTACATAAATGTTGCGACAACATTTGTCGTTGGCCAACCAAGGACGAAGCTTGTTTCCTGAGATTTGTTCGTTTCGGCGACGTCTTCTATGTGACTAGCCGTCAACCAGAGTTCGCTCATCCTGACGGACTGTTTCAGCTTAAAGTTACCTCCACTTCGTGCCTTTGCGATTAGTAATAAATCGGAGAAGAGAAAAAGGTGCCTCTCTTGAGCTTGCATACCCTGTGATAATGAAAAAAGAATTAAAATTCTTTGTCCAGTAATTGACAATATTCGAATTGTTCTTCTATTTTAATGGTTTGTAAGAAAAAATATAAAAATAAATTGCTGAGAAATTATTATATATACCACGGTCACAAACATTATAATAATAAATATTAAACGAGAAACAATGTTAACAAACTTTGCATCTTTTCGTGCAAAAATTTTATTTTAAATGCAAATTTATGGGTTTGAGAAAAATGATCCAAGTAACTAGACAATTTAAAATATTTGAAACAATAATCGCAAGAAATAATATGAGAACTGAAATGAAAGAGCGCATCCAGGCAGGATGCGCGTGTTATTTTTTACCATTACAATTGTTATCGCGATCTCTGAAGAAGCTACACTGAAATTAATTTCTGCGTGATGTAAAGCTGTTGCTCCGATAACGTTATCTCGATGAGAAACATGCCAATCTTTATTACAAAATAGGAAAAAAGACAATAAAAACGCCGGAACATAGTATTTGGTATAAAAGCTTCCGAAGGACTACTTGTTATGCATTGCTTTTGTATGACGACTGTAAAAAAATTAACGCTTATTTACCGTTGTGAATGTGACTGAAGTTTCGAGCAGAAACGTCCTCGGCGGTGACTTGGGTGTCGGCGTACTCGTCGATACGTTCAACGACTTCTGTGAGAGTACCCTAGTTAGCCTCCCTGTGCTTGTTCCATTTCGTTTTCTTATTAAATTTTTCATTTTCTGCAATAAATGTTTTATTATTACTTTTTATTTCATTTAAAAATGAATAAAAAATCAATCAAATTCAATGTATTATTATAATAATTAAATTAATAATGTAAATAAGGAATTATGAAAAATAGTAATAATCATTAAATTAAATTAACTAATTTCAAATTGAAAATATATTTCAATGTCAGATTTATAAAAGTAGTAAAATAATTTAATAATGTAAAATAGTGTTTTATACGTAATACAAAAATATGGGATATAATTTATTTAGTATTCTTTATCTAAATTACCAAATTATGATATACAAAAAGTGGTTGCTTCAATAAAAATGCAAAAATTAGTCGAAAAAGTAGTACAAAAAATTTGATAAATCATAATCACAGGCGTAATTTATTAGTTAGAACGTCTCGAGGCAGAAATATCAGCCGATAAGGCTGATGAATAATAATAATCGTCGCTTTTTTGAATCGCGAAAGCTAATGGGGCTTCAGGACTCGGAGTAAATTGACGTTTGAAATAAATCGCCGATTGGTTGTCGGATCAATCTTCCGAGTCTAACTACTGTTAGTCTGATTTTCTTTCTAACGTTCGTTTGTACATGCCCGAAGGTCCACTCATTTTTTGGACTTTCTAATCTGGTCAAAATTGTCGTAGTGAGACATACCGTCGTAAGCACGTCCCGTTCGTGCAACCGCAAATTGTCTCCTGGAAAGAGTTCTTGTATGCGGTGCAGGTCGCCCTCGAGTTGGCCGCGTTGTAGAACCTCGCTGCTACCGATTCCATTTCCATTCGAATTTTCTGACAGACTCCTTGCTTCTTGTCCTAGATATCTCTCGTACTCGGTGAGCCTCTGGACCTGTAAACAAAGAGATCATTTTTTAAATCCAATGAAATTTCAAATAAAATAAAATTTAAACAAAACTAATAATAAAACAAAAAAGATATTACTATTTGCAGATTTGTGGGTTGAAATAAGATAAAGATAATAGAAATTTGTCAAATGTAGGATTAACGAAAAAATGAGCTGCAAAAAATTGATATTATTTTAAAATAAACTTCTCGAAGAAAAAATAAAAAAAAAAAGAAGATCGAATGGAAAGTCCAAAAAATAAACACTGCAAACAACAGCAGATAATAAAAAATGTAAAGAAAGAAGAGAAAGGCCGGATTCCCGGGTAGATTCAAACCCGGGCAAACAAATAAAATAAGGTATGCAAATGTACGATAAAGCAGCAACGTCGAAAAGAAGATGACCAATTACACGTTACATGGGGCATATCTTTTCTTCCGAGACACCAATCAAAACTCAAGCTTGGATCAAAGCAGAGCCAAGAAACGACACGAAGGTCGCTTTGGCTTCAGGTAGAAGATTTTGGTACAGCCCGCATGAAATGCCGAGCAGCTGTCGCGACGAAAAAAACGAGCCAGGCGAATCTGCCGAGGCAAAGCTTGCGCGCCTCAGGCCCTTTTTCTCCCCTCGCGCGACCCAACGAGATAATTCCTCCGTCGCGTTTGTCGTGCACACGAACCCAAATGTTGATTCAACGCCCTGGGTCAGCACGAACTAACCGTACGCCACAAAGGATCCAGCAGAGCATCAGGAATTTCGGATGCAACAGAAACAACAGCTTATCTTGATGCTCCTCTGGAGGTCAAGGTTAAATGGATTACGATTTTCGGGCCAACCTGAGTGACTTTGAACGAGGTTAAGCGCAATTTAAATTGTCTTAAATGTAAATTTGAAAGCGTCCATTTTTATGATTCGGTTTTTTATCCTTAAGTAATAATGATTTCAGGTACTTTGGTATCGAAAGGTCATGGTGTAGTGGAACCAGTTTTTTTTATCGATTCAATTATTTATTTTTCTCACCACGATTCAGTAGAGTAAACAATGGTTTAATGAAAACGCGAAACAATGATTTGCGCTATCGGGTATGCCGTATGCTCTTAGTACCGTTAGCGAAGGATCTTCTTCTGTGGAGCTACTGAGGCCAGCATCTCGACAACATGTTTACGTGTCGTGCTTGCAAACCGTTATCTAACACGTCAAAATAACACTTTTTTATTTACACTCCAGTATGTTTTAGTTGAATATTTGCAGTATGTTTCTTTAAACTGATTACTGTATTTGGCGTAGTTAAAGGAGATGCTAGCGAGATAAGAGTTTCTAGGTCGGCACTCATTTTAGGCCAAAAGTTGAAACTAATTTGGTTATAAGCCAATGCTTGGTTTATTGTACGCTGCACAAATTTTCCCTTTCATTTAATTGCAATTCCTATTTTATTGTAATAAAGTAAATTACGTTAAGTAACTTCCCCGTTATTTTAGATACTTATTCGATTATTTTTAAAGCAAGCTTTAATATTATTGATAAGTAATAATATTGATTGGATGTAATCTTATTACTGGAGATGACTGTGTGATGATAATCATACGAACGAAACTTCCAAATTTGAGATTCGGAAACGACATGGTGTTTACAGCATGTCAAATAATTCACATTTAATAAGTGTTATACAGAAATCGAAAATGTGAAAATTTGCAACCGATTTATATTTTGTTGCAAGACCGATGGTTTACTACACTTGATGGGTGGCGCAGTCGTTCAAGTAGCAATACCTGTGATCATTTTTGCTGCAGAACACGAGGCAAAAGTGGCCGCAGTTTATGTGTAATAAATACTTTTTCAATTCAAGCCTATGGTATTTTAACAAAGATGGTATTCATTATAGATGCTTTAATGTAAATTATACATTTTGGCGTTTATGGTATAATTTGAAAAACTGATTTTTTAAATTCAATTTCATTATCATAATTATCTGAACAAAAGACGTTGTCAAATAAACTACACAGCGAATAATTTTATGGCAAGCTTTGTTATTTTGCGCAGTGCTGTTTCGTTAGTTAAATATTATAAATGACAAGAAAACTTTTTCCACGAACCACAAATTTAAATTTACACGTTAAATTTTAATCATATACCTTCTTCCAATCACACCCGATTGAAAATCAAAATTTCTATGAACTCAATCTTATCACAAAATGTTCTTCCATTCAAAGCATAAAAAATAAATTTGAATAATTCAATCAATCAAACTTCAGACAAGCAAAGAATTCAATTTTAGATCTCCTTAAATTACTATTAACATAATTCATAAAAATGGGAAATAACATTCAATAAAACAATAAAGTATTCTTTAAAATGTCATTCATCCTATGAATGTATTTAAGTGAATGACGTTCCGTCATTAAGCTCGTCATTTTTGTCGGTATGTAAATCGGTGGCTGTCGATAGCATCGGAAACGCGGTAAATCCGTCTTAGGAGGAACGGAATGACGAGCTGGCCGAGCTTAGAACAAAAGACAGCGAAAAGTAATATCTCGGGCCAGCGGCGTAAAATAAAACGTGGTTACAAATTGACGCATTCAAACACAGCAATTTGAATGCAGACAAGATAATAGTAAATTGTAAACGGCATTCGATTCGGATTCTTGCAAATGCATTCCAAGCTACTTTAAAGTCATTATGTGTAATGACTCGTTTTCTCCGTCAGTATTCTCAAATGACCGCGTATAATGATGATGATCAGTCTTTAACAAGGATGTTGCGCCCGAAACGCATAACTCGCACTTGCATTCGGGGTGGGGGGAGGGGTAAGGGTGACGAGAGGGTGCATATCAGGCAAGTTTGCGACGCAGCATTATTCACCTATGCGGAGTAGTTCGCTCTCGGACGTCCATTAGGCAAAGCCGAGAAAATCGAAGCGAGAATCGGTGTCAATGAAAGGAAGGAATTTGGTGAATGGGAGTGCCTCTTAGACGCGCGATTTGTTTTCTCCCTTTATCAGTTTCCTCCGCGCGCCATTTGCCTTGGCCGCCGTTCTTTTGTTTATTACTTTTATTGTTCTGTATTTTTATACTGCCCTGCGTGTTGCAACCGAGGGCTCTTTGTTCGAGAGCTATCTTCGTCAGATGTTTGAGATATCCGCGATATCGAGAAACGCTTGGAAAATACAGATGATTGGCAGAAGCTACCATTTCGCTGGTTGCTTAATTGCTAGAAAAAAGGGCTAAAAATAGAGGTCGAATGTGATTGCCAAAATAGTGTCCTTCGATATTTGGGATTCGGCGCGAATAATCAACGGTAATTTGACGCTGGATGGTGGTGGCTTAAAAAACAATATTTACATACAAATAAATATGACGCTGAGCTGCGCTCAGGAATTTCGAGACTCGCACGAAGGTTTTGGCAGGATCCTCGAGAAGAAGTGTAATGTCTCGATAAAGTTACATTGTGCTCACGAATTTTGTTAACTGTAATTATATATGTTGGCACAACTGTTTGGACGAGCATTTTTATGCCCCCGCAGATGTGTCGAAGACCCCGTCGAATGACCGCCCGATAATGAGTGGGCAAACGAGTCGGAATACATCATCCGGTGACGTCACCCCCGCCCGGCCAAAATTCGTGGCTATATTTCGATGAGGTGATTAAACATCCTCTAATGTCACTTTCAGCCTGGAATACCTGTGAGATCACGTCACCATTTTCCCACTCCGGGATATCGTATCGAAAATTTTATGTCTTTTCAAGCGCCATGAAAAAGTTGTTTCGATTATAACAGGATTGTGTCAGAGGTTTACTAAAGGTTAAGGTTATTAAAACGATTGTCTCTGCACCGTCATTTTCGTGCTTTTAAATAGTTCAATGTTATTTAACTGTCACCTTGTGTTTCATTTTTATGAAATTATCATCAGCTATGTAATTTATAGTTCAATAAAAAATGTTCACATTTAAATATATATTTTTTAGACAATATGTAGACATTCTCGAATATTTCGCAGAATGTTGAATTATGTGTTATACAATATTTAGTTATTTTAAAATTTATTAAAGTTAGAAGAAATATGTAGTAAACTGTTTAGCACTAATAAGTAGTGGAAACTTTCATCTGAACAATGCTAAAAAAATGTTCAGTGAAATGTTGTGGTTTATAAAACAATTTTCATTTATAAAGAATTGTAAATTTATTATTTTTATTATATAAAAATAGAATTAAGAATTATTATTTTGTGAGGAATTAAACTTTTTTTTTGTAAAAAAGTACTATAATTTTTATTATGAGTTTTACTTTGATTTTCATTAAATACGTAATTAATGGTCCACATAATTCCTCTTGTAGAGTTTTCGTTCACAATATCATATAATATATATAATATTATTTGACATAGTCAATTGAAATAATATATTCTAAATTTGTTTCTCTGCATGTACAAGCCAGAGATACGATTTTCTCCGCAAGGCTCAAGCTTATCCTTTTTAAAGCCCTGACTAATTTCCAACATCATCTATTGAACCCTCGTCAAAAAAGTGAAAGGAATAAAACTACTTGATATGAATTGAATTTTCACGGATGACGCGATACAAGACGCGATAAGGGTTGGCGTGCGCCGTGCTTTCGTGTGAACAAAGCGCGCGAGATACAAGAAGCGCTGTAATAAGCAAAGTAAAAGCGCCGCGAGATAACATACGAGCGAATACGCTCGAGGACTGGATGTCCTTGGTGCGCGCGACAAGGAGGGCGACATCTCGCGGATAAGGACGCTCGAAGAGCAGCCGAGGACCGCGACCGCCCACCTGCGCCGAGTCCTTATTCTCCTTATTCCGTCACCAATTCTGTGGCCCTTTTTTGGCCCTCTCACTCGCACATAATCGGCGACCTTTACACTCGTATTTGCGCCTAATGAGATTCGATGTGTCGCGCGCGACGACCAGGATGAAAGTTTTCAGCCGGGTTTACACCGAACTCCAACGTGTACCATCGTTAGCCAGGTGATCGATGACATAGCTTTGCAGTACACTTGTAATCCCGATTTCTCGTTTGAGTATTATCGATTTACCATAAGAATTCAAAGGCTACGAGGTCGGCGCTTTCGCTCGTAACCTTGACCACTGGATCATTGTGGCGTGACCTGGCGAAGAGAAAAATAACCTAATTTCAATGTTAATTTGACGTTGACAGAAGCAGCAAAAACTGAACGTTGACTCAACTGCGAAACGTTCATTGAGACCTTGTTACATAAATCTTTGTTTGATTTTCAATTTACGTTGAATGTCAATGGTTGAAAAGTTGATATGTTGATATGTTGCATTAAATGATTCAACGGTGAATCATTCAGTGAAGTTGGAGTCGGTTTATTGGAATAAAATGAGAGTTAAAAGAAGTGTACTGTTCCCTCGGGACATAGCAATTGGATTGGATAAATAGTTCATTTAATGGTGTGAGTCATCGACGTGGGTTGACCGTTGTACCTGGCATGGTCTAATTAAGGTATATAAAAATGAATCGATTTGCAAGAAGGCAATTTCTTGAAATAGCACGACTAGTCAACCTACTTTCTGCGACTGCGACATTGTGCTCGCGCTGCCGCGTTTCATTCGAACACGACTTTCCGCAAGGACTTGCTGATCCGACAATAATGCTTGTCTCAGAAGTACACGTCGAACAGAATTACCATTAGCCGAGCGCGTTCTACCCGTCAATGTCAGGCCGGACGATTCATTAACTGATTTACTGGACTAATCTTTTGACAACGCCCATCACACAAAGAATTACGCCATGCATCGAAATTGATGGCCTATATATGGTAGCCTATATGAATAACCTACATACATAGATACGTGCTCTTCTAACGCCATCTACAAGCTAACATTGTTTGGAACAAAAACATTCCATCGCAACGAAAATGAGCAAGAAGGAACAGAACAGCGACTTATTTACCGTACATTAATTACGATGGAATTGTCGATAAAAATTTATCGCCTGTTGAATTTGTTTGACCATAAATTATTGGCCATTTCTTTGGATATTCTTCGTTCCGCTACGCCTCATCTTCATTTGACCTTTCAGAATTAATCATTCGCAAACATCCTCGTGCTCATTTGTCCATTCTTATTTATATTATTATTCGCGACGTTATGGCCCAGGGGTAGATGGAGGGGAAGGGGAAATAAATGCATTACGGTGCATGGTCATGGAGCGTAAATGCACGAGCGATGCCGAAAACTGGTCAGCTGAATGCGCAAAGTTGGGGAGAAAAAGTTGAATTATTGCGTCGTTTTTTGAGCAGCAGATTCATGCGCGTGATAAACAGGTTAGAGAGACACGGAAGATATGGAATTTGACCGGTAGCTCATTGAAGGAAAAGGTCAAACTGGAGGTTACAGCGGTGATGAGACAACGAGACAAGGACAAACATCGGGAACGTAAAGCCCCGCAATTACGGCTTCATTTGAATTGATTCAATAAATTGCACACATAAACCTCGCGGGAATAAAGCATAAATGAGGAAAACGTCTAAACTGAAATTCCACCGGCATCGTAAAACATGTGTATTCGCATGCGCGAATCGAACGATAAATCTATCCTGTCGGTCAATGCACCGCCTCGCAAAATATCTTCCCGTAATCTAAACGCTATTATTATTTGATACTTTTCACTTCGCCATACGTTAATCCACGCTCGTAATTTGATTCTCCTTATTCGCGCCTTTTTTCCCGCGATCTTATCAATTTGACCTTTATCATTTGACCATCAGCGTCGGGCCATTCGGGTACTTGAGCATTCTTCTGAATATAATATTTTCGGTCTCGCCAACCATCGCACGGTCATTCATTTTTATCGTCACGAGAAACCATAATAAACAATTACTCGTCATATGGTCGCTGTAATTGGACCAGTACAGTCTCGGCTTTTAATCTTCCTTGGCTTATCATGATTTATTTATATTTGGAACTCATTTTGTCAGTAACTAAAATTAACTACCATGGTTATCATTTCATAAAACATTTAATCTCCAGCCCTGTTTTATCTTCTCGCTTCATCACCTTGACCTGTGACCACTATCGTTTGGTAACAACAATTTAGTCACCTCAATTTCATCATTACAATATCTAAATAAAAACGTATCGCAGTTCATTTTCCTCGACCGCAGTTATTTAACTATCTTTTTTGATAACATCCAACACATAATCGTTTACTTCCTTTATCATCATTCAACTACTTATTAAGTCGACAACACTCATGTGTGAAATCGATTTCATAATTATTATACCATCCTTAATGATTATAGGTCAACGCTCAAGTTATCTGCCAAATTACAGCAACAGTGCAATGTCAAAATAATTTGCTTATCGCTGCCAAATAAATTCGTCCACGGTCAATGCACTAGCTTGCAAAAAATTTCGGCAGTAATCTATCCTCGTTGCTGTTTGTCTCCCTTTGCCATATTGTCTTCTTCTCTCGGCTGTTTTCGGGGAACTCGCGAGCAATCGTGGCCGCGAGCCAAATCGTCTGTCAGTCATTTGGCGAACGTCGCCCGGGCGTTCAGTGCGCGCGCGCGCGCACAAGGAAGTCGACAAATGCGCGCGAGCGCGGATTCCTGTGCCCATTCACCGCGACGGCAAAATCGTTCCCAGATGGTTGACTATTTCTAAATTATGAACCAGCCGAATTGTCCGCCGGATTCTTCCTCGTCCGAATTCCTTTGTGACTGCTATTAGGACTCATATGTCTATCGTTATCTGACGTTTATTTGTCTTTGCGAAATATATTAAACTTTGGATCACCCGCAAAAGGCTCTTTCCTTTATGGCTTCTTCTGCGAAACAAAATAAACGTTTTTCTTTCGCGCTGTCAACAAATACGGGATTGGCCCAGATTTTTCAGCACTGCGAAATTCACGAGATATTTTCTCAGACGATTTATGACTTCCGAATGGTTTATTTATTTTACCGGGGAATACTCGGTCCTCAAGTGTTATAGACGCAAATATTTAAAACTTAGATTAGATAAGTAATAAAATTACAATTCAATGTCTATAGTTGTCTAAAATCAAAAATAATTTTAATAAGTTAACTTTTTTTTGTGAAATTTATTTCTTTAAATTCAATTCATTAATTATTGCATTAAGTATCCCTGGACAAAATTTTCAGTAGGATAAAATATTCAATTCAAAAAAATTAAATTTTACTTTATCTAAACGTTTTCACCCTGTTTATTTAAACTCTGAGAAATAACTTCTCATGACTTTTGATACCGAGAGGGTTAATATGACTTATTGCATAGTCAATGATATCAATTCACATCTGACTATTGAAATTATAAATAATTGTTCGCAAACTTCTTGACAAGTCAAGGAATTCGTTTAATTATTTATTTATGATTTGGGAATGAAATGATGTCATCATCAATCAGCAGCCAAAAGCTTGAATGAATGATGGTTGTAAAAAGGCAAGTGAATGGAGCGGCGCGGGGCCGAGACGGGGCTCGGTGGTAATCGGTACTAATCCTCTTTGTAAGGTAGGTAGTAGGCCAATAAATAAAGCGCGGAGCGGACGCGAAGACGTCAACTCGTTGGTTAGCTGCGGACAATCTTCAGTACGGATCGTACAAGCCGTGAGCCGGACTTTTATTCGTGTCAAAAAAGACGTATTGATTTTTGTGTCTGCGACGATTTTTGCGCGATTCAACAAGGCCATAAATACCGCCACAATGTTCACGCTCGGCTCGTAAACGCAGCTCTGCAAAGTTCCTGGCTCATTCGCCAGATCAACCATACTTTTGACGCTCATTAACATAAACAATATCGTCATATATGATTTTCATTCTCTTCTCTCCGACCAATCGATGATAAATCATTTTAATAATCACTGTCTTTCTCTCCACTTTTTTATTGGACTGAAAAAAGCTTTTATTATACCGAAATACAAATTTGCTGTAAAATTTACGTTCATTTAAATATTAATAAGCTGCAATTGTATATATAAAAGATCCATAAAATATCGTTATTTTTCATGAAAACAAGCTTTACTGCGGTAAAGACAAAAATACGCTTGTTCGTAAAGTTGATTTGATCATACGGAAGCGGTGGAGTAAAATTTGATATTCGTTACTGTGCCCGGTGGCTGCGATTTGTCGCATAAAATATCTGCAGATCCGATCGTGAAATTGGATACCCAGACAGCGGAGTAAGAGCCGCCGAAATTAGAAACACATCAGTGTGACAGATGAAAGGGAGAGGCCGACGACGTCGAGCAGCGCTGCACAGTGCATCGAAATAACCTGCGGCTCACTGGACCGCGTCCAAGAGTGGAAGCCGCGTAGTGTCACGCACTGTATCGCCCCGGTCGCGATCGCGGTACTTTGAATGAAACAGGTCGAGGCGATGATATAATCGAATCAAACGGCGAATCAAAATGTCGGCTAATTAATGTAAGAGATATAATGAGCGTGCGAAGAGTATCGGCATCGTCGAAGATCCTTGCGCGATGATGAGTGGTACTGTTAGGTTTGCGGTCAAATGAGAAAATGATGTGAAAATGAGCGCGCGGCTTTTCATTTGTTGCGGATAAAATTTCAGTATTAATACATAATTACGCTTGGTGAGCCGTGTTCTGCTTTCCACGTGGGATAAATCAATTTTCTTAGTCAACAAATTATTTATGAATTGTTAATTAAACAATTTGAATTGTATGCAAAGTAAGATGGATTTAGAATGTTTGAATATTTAACGAACACATTATGATACTTAGAGCATTGGAATTTGATTGGAGCGGAATGAAAAAAGTTAAATGGGGCAAAAAGAAGGGAATAAAAAAGGAAAGGAATCAGGTCGAATTGGGATTAAGGAGGCATCAGGTTTCAGGGCTTGGATGCAAAAGAGATGATTGGTGGAAAGATTTTTTATTGGATTGATCTTGTCAGACGTTTGGTTAAGCTGAGGATTAGTAATTTAGCAATTTAGGGTGTTGATTATACGTTGAAGCATTGGCGATTTAATATTTGAATGTTTTGCTTTTATTTCTACACAGAGAATTCCAAAACATACAACTAGAGTTGTTGTTTAAAAACCTGGTACACGCTGTAATTATTTACATTGTGAATTTAATTTTCTAGAAAAAAGGTGAATACTTAGAAGGGGTTATGTAATGCTGATCAAATATAAAAAATAATGATGAAACAGTTGGCAATTGCAAGCGATTTAAATTTTTAAATTAACCGCTGTGCTTATTCTTATCTAATTAATTGATAAACAGTTTTTTACGAATAAATGAATATTGTCCAGAATCAAATGATTTTGAATTCATGTTTTTGTTTTGATATGTCACTATCTCGTTCTGAGAACAAATCGAGAAAATACGAATCCAAATCATTGAATAACACACTCGTAATTGATCTAATTAATAATCCATCGATTAAGCGCCATAATCGATAGCAGATAAAATGCCACGGAATCGATTTCAATATTATAACAATTACCATCTACAACGACCTAAGCTGTTGTAGTATCTTCGGTCGCGAATCAAGATCTTAACCGGTAATGAAATATTACTACAGAATCTCTTAATTCGTTCTGAATTGCTAATCGCAATCGAGGTCAATACAAACAATATATCATTAAGTATCCTCTGTACCGTAAACCGGTAATCGTTTCAAATCTGCACCAACATCCAATTCAATCAAAGAAATCTTTACCACTATTTCACTCGTAAATAACACAGAAAAATGACAACAAAATAAACATTTGAAAAAAGATAAAACAAAAAAGAAAAATTGTATGGAAAAATAATAGTTGTTCATTTTATATAATCAAC
Organism: Psix sp. ZL-2020; assembly: GCA_022817045.1. Taxonomy (NCBI): domain Eukaryota; kingdom Metazoa; phylum Arthropoda; class Insecta; order Hymenoptera; family Scelionidae; genus Psix; species Psix sp. ZL-2020. The sequence goes on from JABFQD010000498.1 coordinate 19,954, forward strand.
CATATTCAAACATGTTAACCTTTTAAAGTATACATGAGTTGAAGTAGCCGAAAGAGTATGATCGAAAAGTGGGATATCTACAAGTATGACAAAGACAGAGAATGTCAAACATCCTTTAGAGTTCATACAGTTGAATACAATTGTTATGACACTGTCACATTTCCCTCAAAAACTGAATTATAAACTTGACAACTTAGTGTTACCAATAATTGTTTACTCTACTTTTTTAATTGTTACACTTTTATTGAGTTGCTATTTTAGCAATTCAATTTCACTCGCGCTACCCGATTGCGGTATTAGCAAAACGGTTTTTCATGTTGGAATTTACGGTACTGAGAAAACTAAGTCTGTCAACATGCGATTCAAAATGAAAACTAAGTTTTTCTATTGACTTACAGCAGAGGCGTTGATTTTGTTGACGTCATAATTTCCACGGTAATATTTGAACCGCATGATTTGCGGGTAATCGGACACACTGAGTCGTACCATTTCTCGGGTTCGGGTCGCGGATCACTACGATGAGGCCATCTCCGCACGCAGCCTCGGCTCTGCGGAGCAAATGTCACCGATAAGCGGTATCGGACACCGACGGGCGTTTGCGCGTGTGCGCGTATAGCGCCAGAGTGCAGCGCGCCGCGATACGACCCGATGCACTTGGAGACCTTTGAGGAACTGTTTGCTCGGTTCGCTAGGCCGGGGGCCAAGTATAGACGAAGCCTCGTCCGTCACGTCGATCGGCTGCCCGAACACGCCGACCCGTTTACTCGCATGCTAACTTCACCCGGAAATGTATTTACCAAAGCTCGGTTATCTTCGGCCGATTTGAATCAATTCATTATTCTGCGTGTTTAATTAATCAACGCTGCTACCTTAATTCCATTGGTGGAACAATCGAGTCACGTTTTTAGGTTTTCAATGCTTCGTCTATTTTTACTTTGGATCAAATATGATTAATACTATGGTTAATAGACTATATAATGGAATATTCCCGGGAATAGGATTTGGATTTTTTTAATTATAGACTTTTGTTGAGTAATTAAAAATTAATTATACTGTGTTAAAATGACATCGAAAAATTAAAGTTATTGAATTTTGTTTCTGTTGAAAGAAAAATTGCACTTAAAAATTACAATTTTTAAGTGCAATAAAGTAATACAATATATATATATTGTAATAGTTAGTTTAAGAGAGAAAAATTAATTGCTATAGTTGAAATTACAAGTTACACGTATCGACATTAATATTAATTTACTTCCTATAAATGTTAGACTGATCATATATCATTTTACGATAATTTTGTTCGAATTATATACGAGACTTGCAAAAAAAAAATGAAAAATGTGAGCAGAAAAAACGTATACAGTAGTGAGTAAATGTGAATTTTTAAGAAGGAAAATAAACATGGAAAAACCATTGACTAAATTCGACCTCCGTAAGAGATCATTGTGTTAAATGTCGAAAATATTTAAAGTTTACTTTTACCCGGTAGGAAAAAAAGGTCAAAACATTTTTGTTTTGTCCGCTTAAATTGGACACGTGAAACAACGAACTGGGTGTCTACGTGCGATTATTAACACGGAAACACGCGTCTAGTATTTATAGTGCGGCCGTTAAAGTGATTTGCGGGCAAGGCGATGGCGGGTCGTAAATAGGCGCGGGGCCAGGGGGTGCAGCCGAGGCACGAATTAATAGTACTCGGCGGCGCATAAAAATACCCGCCGGGTGTCTTTATGCCGGGTTATCGCGTCGCAGAACATCGGCTCGATCGAACACGTGCCGAACCAAGCGAGAAATTCTGCTGCCATTTGGAAAATTTATGCATGCCGCGCCTGCATGATCGCGGGCGTAATCCGCTCCAGATAACTTTTTTGAATTTAGCAGTCATAAACGAACAAACATAAACCCTACAGAGCTATTATCCGTAGTAGAAAACATTTTTGCATCTTGAATACAAAACTTTTTTCCAACCTTTATATTTTGGAAAATTTCTCTTGCACTAAAATAGATGTTTGCAAATATTAAATTACAGAAAAAACATTTTTTATTCGCTTACAAGTCGCATTTAATGTGAATTGCCCGACGATTTAATAGAATTTATTTTATTAGCGATCGTTTAAAATAAAAACCGAACATGTTTTTGTATTACTTATTGAAGTTGCACAATCGTGGAATTGTAACAATGCCTCGAAAATGAGTTCCTTTGCACGCACATGCGGATGATGAATATTTCAGGAAACGTCCATTGCGAGCCATAGCGGTGGAATAAAGGAGTCCGCGAGAAGTTGCGCGAATTATCGAATCGCACGGAGACGTGGATTAAAGGTAGATTCATCGCTTTATTATTCAGGCGTTTATTCTTGTTTTTTGCGCGATTTTTATTATTTTGTCAGTGTTTTTTTGCCACTGCGGTTAAATTTAGTCAAAAGAAAGTAGTTAAAGACGCGAAAAACTGCTTAAAAATCGTTTAAAGAAGGCGATGAATTACGAAAAAAGCGATAAATCGCTGAATAAAAAGCAATGAATTCACCTTAATGATCGCGGGTTGGCGCGTTCATAAATCCCGCGAAAACGAACGCGCGCGTTATCGAGGGAAACGCGATCGACAGATTTTAATTGATCGACGTGCCGAAGAATGGAGATGGATGCGCGACATGTTCGCGGACTGTATAGCATTCCAAAGTCGGGGAGATGCTGAACACAAATTCTGCGGCGAAGGGAAGCTCTCGCAATTCGGCGAAGAGGACTTGATTAGTCGCAAACTTTGGAATTGCGCTCGCGGTGCACGAATCGTGCTGATTACTCGGAAGTGAACTGATATTAGCGTTGCGACAGCGCGCGCGCGCTCATTTTTATTACAAAAACACACGAATAAGTGCCTATCGAGTAGTTCTGAGAAAACTACGTTTGATACGATTGTAAAAAGAGAGCTTGTTTTTGGTTAGATAAATCTGAAGCTGACGCTTTGAATTTATCTTCCGCGGGCTCTTCGTTCGGAATGCGTAAACACAGAATAATTACCATATACCTCATGAAACTTCAAAAGATACAAAATGCAAACAAAAAGAGGATTACTAAATTATTATACAAGCGGAATGTACTTGGGCGAAATGGAATTTTGTGGAAAAGGCGTGTGTTTTTTTAAGGAACATAGAAGACAGATAGTTGAGGCGGAAACAATTTTTGCAGGGTGATAGAAAAAAAGTAAGAGTTACTTTGTCGCCTGTGCGCGCGCGCATACATGCATGCATGATTTCTAGTTATTTCGATGCACGGAAAAGGATAAAAACAAACGATGGCTCAAAGGTCTTTATCGTAAAAAGGTGCGCGGAGCATAATAGATGCGTACATGACGACAAAGACACTCATTGTGCATGCTACGTAACGCAAAGAGACAAGAACCATGCAAGCAACAAAAATGAGCGCGACGACGCCAAGAGGCAACCAGCCGACGTGATGACTGCCAAGAGTCAATGAGTTTCAGTGTGAGATTTTCGTAGAAATTCTCACTAGGATACAACATATTGAAATCTTCTTACAGAATAGCAGGACAACAAAGTATAATCTCTGCTTTTGTTGTGAAGAAAAAGAAACAAAATTTTGCTATTCTTTGCTTACATTATAGACTAATTTATAACACTGAAGTCGAAGATATTTGAAAGATTATTATATTGCGTAATTCAGGGATAATGTTCTTTTTTCTCTTTTTGCTGAGAAATAGTTGAAAAGTAATGTGTAGTATTTAACTGAAAATTATAGTTATCTCAATAATACAGTTACTTTACTTATTTATAATTCAATATTAAATTGATTTATTCTGTTATAAAAATAATATAACAGAACTTTTTATAATGTAATTTCGTTTTTGTATCAGAAAATTACAGTAATTCTTTATAATGTTACTCGAACAAAAAGTCTTTATTCTTTACTAAAAATAATAATAAATAAATTAGCCACTAAAAAAAAGTAATAAATTACTAAGGTATATGTAGAATTTTAATTATTTAAATTTCATATTGAGAGTAATACAGTCTTGTTTGTACGCATATAAAATTTTTGCGTCAAATCGCTACAGAACATCTGTTGCATATTTTGATTATTTTCCTGTTTTGTGTATTAGTAGCATGAAGACGTGAATCATAATTTGAGATGTTAAAAGGCAAGTTCGCGTGATTTTGCCGAGGCGGATAAACACCGAAACACGCGATGATGTTTTATTCGGGACGGACTTCCGGTTGTCACGACACTCGTCTCGCTAGAGTAATTAAGCGTGAAGGAAACCCGAGCGTGGCCTCGGCGCAGTTCTCTCGGCGCCACGAGATTCTTTTCACGCGATAAACGCGCAATTAATACGAGGCGACAGATACGGTTCAACGGCGAAGTTGGAATAGCCTATTGTTTATAACAATCTAGTAATAAGTCGCGAAGATTTTCTCGCTTAATAGCCACCGGCGGCTAAAAATATGACCAGTGCAACGATCACGGCGGATCAAACTCCTTTGAAGTCATCAGCAGAATAACACAATTATTAATGCGTTGTTAGTATTTTCGATATCTTTCTCTTTGTTCCGATCGGCTTGTTTGTTTGAAAACTTATCGTATACGATTTATGCACATTATTTTCAGCACGCGATATCTTTCGCAATGCGGTTGACAAAATAAAAGTTCGCAATTCGGATTTATTCTGTTCTCATTTTTCGAACGATTTTAAAAAAAGAAACAACAACGAACAAACAATAAAGTTTAAACTTCTCAGCAAGGGAAATAAAAGCGCTTGGGCGTCGTAAATGCGAGCGTTTTTGCTACGCTTGGCGGAAAACTATGAAAATGGCGGCACGAGCGAGGAAAAAGTGGTTTTTATGACTGTAAACGGAAAAGATGATCGTCGAGTGGACGAGTGAGTGAGAAAGCGAACAAGAGCAAATCGCTTTTCCCGCTGATGTACTTTCGATCGTGGGCCGGCCAAGTGCAAGTGTAAAATCAAACGCTTGCGAAGGAGCGCGGTTTGCTTCGCGCGGTCGTTGCACCGCTATCTAATACGACTGCGCTGCACGTGTAATTTTCAAACGCCGAGAATAATACGATAGGTCGCTATCGAAAAATCTGTCATATCGCCGTTTGCTGAGAACAAAACTTTCCGCGAGCTAACGGCGCCGCCGAAACAAAATTGATCCAATTCTCATAACAGACTATTCAATCGAACGGTCCAATTAACAACTAAACGAAGTGTATCATGTGAGTTTTTGTAAGAGTCGACTTTTCTTTCTAAGTTTTCCAGGATATGAAGTATCTTGTTTTTATACATTATTTTTTTTAATTGAGTTGAAATTTATATTTTAAAAAATTCTCTGAAAAAATTGTAATTC
>JABFQD010000499.1:0-25260 GCA_022817045.1 Psix sp. ZL-2020
AAACGAGAATATATAAATTCTTATATAAGATTTTAAATGTTATTGTGCTCAAGAAAAAATTATACGTTTAATTTCATAATTTTATGTATAATCATAAGCAAAGGCTTACATAGAATCTTATATTATACAAAAATATACATTTCACATGAGACCTCTTGCGAGATCTTACACGAAATTAAAATTCTAAAAAATTAGAGTTAGAACAGAAAATCTTGAATACAATTTCGCGTAAAATCATGCAAAATACTCTGGAATCGTGTGAGGTTTTATCTTTTTTATTATATTAATATTGTTTTTTCTTATCTAAAATTTTATATGAAATGTAATAATGTTTTGATATATATAACAAAAATAACATTTTCATAAAAAATGATTATCAACTTATATCTACAATTTTACAAACAACAACTAACAGTTTCAAATATTCAAGTAATTTGTCAGTTTGTTTATTATATACGACTTTATACATATATTGTGGGTTCGTGTGGTGTTAGCTTTGTACACTGAGAGAAGTTCTAGACGAAATTTTACTATTTTTCATACCACTGCGTACTTTTTGTAGTGATAGCAAATTTTTGCAATTAAAAAAAATAATATTTAATTTTTTTCACTGAATTTTACTATGCTTCGTAGTACAAATTTGCGATTTAAAATTTAGATCTTGTCATCTACTACAAAAATTCCACAGTGGTATGAGAAACAGTAACATTTCGTCTAGAATTTCTCTCAGTCTCTCATTTTATGTTGTAACATACTATTTTTTGGTAATCCGTAAATATCGTTCAAATTTGGGGTAAAAGAAATGTTATATATTCGGGGATGATATGAATCACCTTGACCAGATTTAGTTTATTAATTGATAAATTTTGTTAATGAGAAAAACTTGAAAAATACAAATGTTAAATGTAAACAGTGAGTAATTTAGCGCCGTATGCAGGATAATTACGATAGATAATTAAATAAACTATCCTTACACTGTTTGAGCTTTAAAGTTGTTATAGCAGTCAAGTTCAAAAAGTTCGGCTCAAAAAAAGCCGAGTATTAAATGAATTATGTTAAATTAAATGTAGAAATTTTTGGCGGCCATATTGAGCTAACGTTCTAGTTGGTTAACACTGAGTTGAAACAAGTTCGAATTTAATTTTATCTTTAGCGAATTTCATTATAATAATTTAAGCTGGTTAATATTTTATTATTATAATGAACTGATGCATCTAATCTTAAATGTAAATAATTTATTTTAATTAATTCTTATTTTTTCTTCGTAAACGACTTTATTTTAATTAATTATTTTTATTAATTGACCTATTTATTACATTGGGCATTATTTCTTAAAGTAACGGTCCTTTTATTTATATGATGATGTGTTTGTTGACCTTGTTTATTTACATTTATTTGAGCTCTTGTTTACCGTAGTGAACCTGGGAATAAGTCTGGGTTTCAACATGAAATTTAATAACCATTGTTCTATTTAAGCTCGAGTAGATTTCTGTTTGGTTTCATTCCTGACGGGGCTTATCGAAATTTGAATGTTTTGCGTGAATCAAAGAAATACGGTTACAATGTGAATGATTCGCATAAAGTTTACTTAAAATTTTCAAGTATTTGGTGATTAGGTTTTCTTTTTTTAAATATATTAACCTTCCGGCCAAATGTCATCTCCAACAAATTGAGAAAATTTGAAAAGTCATTAAGAGAAGGACTTTTTATCTTTACCATATATTATATTTTGTTTTAAATAATTATCTTTAAAAGATTACCATTAGAGAAAAGTTGTTTCATCTTTCCTTAGGACTGACTGCATATTATTGCAGATGCGATTAACGATATTAAAAACCTGATATAAAATTTTGTTAAAAGACACAGTAATTCGAAATATGGGTACAATGATTTGAAAAAGAAACGAATAAATCTTTGGTTTAAAAGTATAACGAAAACTATAGTACAGTTAAATCAATGCTTCGATAATGTTGTCCTGAAAACGGTGGCTTTCTACTTCTAAAGTTAAAAGCTCAAATCCTAGAGAGAAATTGTTTTATTTCGTCAGTTTTGAACTTAGAGTATCTATTATCTATAAAATATTATCTGAAAACATCATCTGCTGGAGGTGATATATTTTTTATCTAATCGCGATATTTTCGGTGGAGATGACAAACTCCTAACCTTTCGGCTACAGGGTGGCAACTCATGACGTATTTTCCTAGGTGGGGTGATTAGGACGCTCCAGTTAGTTTTTTTATTTAAACTTCTATAGATTGATTTTTTTATTGGATAATAACTATTGCTATTAAAACAACATAAAATATAATTGTTAATGTTAACAGAAAACATTCGTAATTATTTAACAAAAACTATATAAAATCTAAATTTATAAAAGCTGTGTTTACTTATCATCGCTGTCGTTATTTTATGTGCAATTCATAAATACAATATATTTCGCGTGTAGAGTGCATTGGACACACAATTTTTTTGCATTTTTTGCAAGTCGCTTTTACTTTGGTGCCCTTCGCGCGAGGACAGAGCCTTATCGCTTCTTGGTTGATTATCAACTTTTTGAAAATCACTAAGCATATTTTTAATAAAATCTTGAATTGGTCGTGCAATTTTTTCCATGTTAAAACTTCGTTATTATAAATTGCTTAGTTGTGTGTTGTATATATGCATTCAACACTGCAATATCAATCATATTATAAAAAAAAATTAATGGTCATCTTCTCGAAGCTTCTCTGCACGAATATTCTTTAACCAATTTGTCAAGTTTGTCAATTTTTCTTTGTCATTCATTATATCGCATAGTGACTTCTGGCTGGTTTTTGAATGCATCGGGCATGATCGTGGAAGCTCTGTAAAGTAAATTTAAAATTCAAATTAATTTAGTTATATACATGTATATTTATAAAATGTATTAAAATTATACTACAAACATATAAATAACTTTACTTATGAGTTGCGTTGATGAGAGCACAATCACTTTTTTTTTCTTCGGACTTTAAGATACCATAGTTGCTTCTTTTGTTTGTAAAATGATGCTCGATTATTCCACTCAACTTTTATTCGACAGCATTTGTTTTGGAACTTCTAGATTTTTGGCATGGTACCAGTCAAAGTTTGCTTTTTTTGGAGCAGTTCTAGCGTCAATTTTAGCGACGTAAAGAAATTATCTGCAGTTATATAATAACCACTTAGTAAATCTCGAATGAAATCCAAAACAACTCGTTTACCTTGCTCTTTCTCAGGTCGATTATTCAGCATATCTTTTTATATAAAAAATAACACAAAAAGAGATTAAATTTTTAATTTTAAAATATAACAATATGTTAATATCATATGCATAAAAAGTAATACCTGTGTAAACTTCCTTGCGAACGAATATATGTGTAGAATTCCATGCGTACGAATTTGATGTATTACAGCATCTAGATTTTGATTCCGTATCGATCTATAGTTTGCTTTTATATACTTTAGAAAAGGAGATTTACTACAGAAAGAAACTAGCTGCTTATCAACGCAAACGTGACTTTCGGAAGTGTACAACAGATTACAATTATTTACAAACATCGTGAACTTGTCGAATCGCAACTAATTTGTCAGTCTCTTCTCTTTCATTTCTTGCAGTAAAATCATCGAAACGCAGAAAGCGCATTATTTCTCCGAAACGGTTTTTCAACATGACTGCAGAATAGAATTTTAAATAAATAATTCTTATTCGATCCCCACATATATTGCAAAAATTATCTATGTTCATGATGAACTCCGATCAATATTAAAACTCTAAGGAAAGCTCTGATTTCAATTAATCTAACGATTTTCCAATTTTCGGGGTCTGCTTTTTTTTTAAGGCCTATGCCTTTGTATACTGAACAATGATACCAATGATTTTTTCGTCAACCAATAAGTCGAACGAGTTTGGTTCTGCTTCAATGTTTTTGCTGTGTTTCGTCAATACCGGTTTTGTTTTCAGGACATTCATTGTTGATTTTCTTTCTGTCGTGGGAAACAGGTTCGTATAGACTACAGTGTCCGATCTCGAGAAATGACGACGTCAGTTGTATCGCCAATATTTGTGTTAGACGAAATCATTATCGAATTTTTAATTATAATATTCAGTTCCAATTATATCATCTTCAATCTCAGAGACATTTTCTTCTATTTCAGAACCAGATTCCTCATCACTGAATTCATTCAGATTTGAGTTTTCCAAATCACTTGAATCGGAATCTTCTTTATCCGAAATCGTCTCTGCATATGTCTTTTTTGTCACAGACATTCGCGTTTTACTCTGTAACTCCATGACTTTTCCGAAAAATTACTATAAATTTTGTATTACTTGTAATAACGAAATATACAAAATTATAATGTAAAGAACTGATAAGATGGAAAGCGTGAGCTGGCTTTCACATTGCCAATCGAGCAAGACTAAGCTTACGGAGCAATGCGATAAGACCCGTCCTCGATCGAGCCGCAAAAAACAAGTAAAACAAAAATAACAAAAAAAAACTACGCATGAAAAGCATTCAAACTAGCAAAATTATTCAATTCGAATAGAATATAAATCAAAAAAGTAAAATAATTTATTAAAATGAAATAATAATCAACAAATAAATGTCAAATTTGAGAATATATAAGAAATTAAAAAAGTTATTTTTGTTAAAATTTATATAATAATAATCAAAATATAAATTAAAATGTCAATTGAACTGAGAAATAATTAAAATAATGATGATTGAGACCAAGTTCCTAAGAAGGACAACTGAGTGAGTCACACCGGAAAAATTGTTTATAATTTGATTAATTTTTTTAAAATTCATGTTATTTTCCGCATGCTTTTAATTCAAATAAGTAATTCACACAAAATTTCAGACCGAAATATGAAATTTTCATAAAACGCTAGAAGAAAAATAATGAATGAATGTATATTTATTGACACAAAACAAGAGTTTGCATATCCACTGATCATATAAAGAAACATAATCTTTGGGTCAACCAAGTCGCCCCACCTGGTAGTCAGAAGGTTAATTGAAACATAATCACTGCTACTGTTGGATTTTCTTTCGAATCAGAACATTTGATACTTCAAAATTAGTTCTCATACATCAAAATACTTCTCATCATTAGTTTTGAGGAACATTTTAAATTAAATTTTTTCTCATTTTTAGATGTTAAAAATTTTTCTATTGTCTATATTATCATGAAAATAAGGATAGGATAGGAGATAGATATTAGGACAGTTTAATCGTCGCGTAATTGTATAGTAATGTTTCTGTTACAGCTCTTTGGTTGTCCACGTTTTTGTCGCCTTAATTGTGTTAATGTTTCTGTATAATATTTGTGTAGAATAAATGTAAAACATTCATTTTCGCAAGCAGCGAAGAGGACCTAATTGTTCTTTTCTTATGGATTCAATGTCATTGTTCATATTATTAAATTTCGAGCCACGACTCGCGATTTTAAGGCATTGATGAAATTCTATGTATACAAAGAATTATGTTGTCTTTATGAGTCTAATGTATCTTTAACCAGTATACTGCAGAGGTCGAAACAGGTGTAATGTATATTGTATTGTGTTATCACTGATATGCATTAATTTTTATTATATCAAGAATTAATTTTAAAAACCACTGTATAATCTAATATATTTTTTGTGCTCTTTATTTTCTTATTTATTGTTATTATTTTTTTTCATGCAATTTCTCTTGTAGCGTACTTAAATTTACTAGCATTATATAAAAATTCCTACTCAGAACAAATAAAAACTTATAATCAAGAACTTTCCCGGTTTTGTTGCTTGAACTTTTCTCCGTTTAGGTTTTAGAAAATTGTATTGTTTGAGCGAGTCTGCTCGACAGATGCCTTTTTCAGAACCTTAGCTCTGACGCGGAATTGCCCACTTTTTTAGTGACGGCAATATACTTTTCGGAGGTGCGAACACAGACACCGCCGAAAAGCGCACATGTTACGTTTTGCTACGCAACTTTCCTTTTTTTACAATGTACTAACGTATTGTTAGTACATGGTTTTAAAAAGGAAATGACAACCGAAAAGGGGCATTCTAGTCACGGCATCAACTACGTGAGCATCGTCGCGCAGCTCGCTTAGGTCACAATTAATAAACATTCACAAGAAAATTTTGTTTCAATTTCTTAATCAATACCCTCTGTCACCAAAATCATTATCGTTAATAAATTTCAATATTTATTATACCATTTTAACACAAATAATTATTTTCATTATAATATTGCAAAATAAATTATATTTTATAAAATAATTTAATTGAATCTAATTATTTATTTATTAACTATGTTGATATTTAATTATATCACAAGTTTTCCATCTGATCATTTTGTTCTACAAGACGTAGAAAATGAAAAAAGACATCAAATAATGATTGATGCAAGCACCTAAAAAAGACACAATATTTCGGCTAAGGAATAAAGAAATTACCCATTTTTGTTAGTGTCAGACAGAGACACGCGATCAGAAAAAGCATAATTTAGAAGAAAATGACGGTTCATAATTTTTGACAGTACGGCTGTCATTATATTCCAGAAGATAGTGTTGCTCAGCGCCCGTCGTCCTACTTAACCTTACCATGGTTCTACGGGGCGCTCTCGCGCCCCTTGAATTAAGCCGGGACCCGGAGTAGTTGAAAAAAATTATGTTAGTGGTCGTGCACACGCGTCAGTTTTTTTTAACCGATGCCATTATTAATGTTTATTTGTTTATTAAATTGTGTAAAATGACTGTATAAGAAATGGAAATGAATAAAATACATATTAGAGATACAAAAATAATTATTAAAATACTTTCAATAAATAAAATACTTTTTTTATTAACACATTAATACTTTGTATTGCCGTCCATTATACGTTATCATATTTTAATGAGATCATGCATAAGAATAATAATATATCAATAAATAATAAATTTTGATTTGATTGAGAGACCAAAATAAGATAATATATAATTATAATAAAAGATTATAATTTGTACTGAAGCACGGCACAATCTAAGTCACGTTAATGGTCGTGCAACGGTCGAAGAGACCGACACTTATTTCAAACGCTTTTTTTTGTCATGAAATGTTGACCGATTTACATCTTTTTGCGGAATCTTATTCAGAAACGTTGAAACTGAATTTATGTGAACTCAAAATGTATAATTTCCGTAAGTAAAATTGGTAAAAATGTGCAAAACTAAAAAGAGCGGGAAAATGAGCAGCGCGCGGCCACTCTCGGGTTAATGAAGTTTTAAATGAAAAAATAAAGTTGAATGCTAAGTTTTTAAAAATTTATATGTTAAAGTAATAGATTTTGTTTGGAATATAATTTTTGTATTTAATCAGGAAAAACGCTGGTAAGTGAAATTATTTAATAAATATAATAATATAGAATAATAATAATTTTGATTATATTAAAGCTATTTTGGTCGATAGATTTGGAAAATTAAATGGACACCTGTAAAGTTTGATATATATATATATAATTACAAATACAAAAATACGAATAAATTTGATTTGATACTTTCATTAATGTTACTAATAATTTAACTAATGCTAAAGAAATTAAATGATTCTATCATTGATGATATTATTAACATCATAGAATATTAAATATTCATTAATTTGAATTATAATTCAATTTCATTGTGAAGCTTCTAAATTTCATTACAAGCATGAATAAAATTGATTAACTACTTAATTAATTTTATCAGTTTAAACACAGCTACGAAAAATTAATTGGATCATTACATCATTACAAAAGTCACAAAGGAATTATTCAGATTTTTGTACATATAATCAAAATAAAATTTCGAAATGCAAGCTAAAAATGCATATTCTTGATTCAAGCTTAAATCAAATATAAAATAATTTCAAGCCGTCGATGTACTAATCTATTAAAAGACAATTTTGATGTATTAGTTGTTTAAGGTTCATTAAATGTCAACAATATCGTTTCATTCACAAAAAGTGACATTATCATTAATTAGACTGCGATTAATTATCGACAAAAAACTAACAAAAATACAATACTCCCTGTAAAAAATAAATTAGAAAACTAAAAAAAAATAAAGTAACGATTTTAAGAGAAAGACAATCATAGCGTAACCTACTTTACCGACGTCCGTTACAGTTTATAATATTTTTACACTTTTTAATAGAATCATTATAATCAAATATCTTTCATATGCTTGTGGCTGTATCATTCGCTGTTCTCGCAGTCAAGTAGTTAACAATACACTTGTTGGTTACTTGACTTATATTAATTATGGTAATTGAAAAATTCGATTACATTCAGCGTACTTCGTGTTTTTACTATGCATCTGGTGTGAATTAAAATTGAGGAGAAAGCGACTTCACTAATTCGGACCTTTGTTTACGATCACTTGTCACATTTCTCATCTTAAAATACCTTTTGAATGTCAAAGATTTGAGGAATATTATATCCATTAAAAACCTCTATTATTCACAATAAAAATATACAACATACCTTTTTCTCACTCAAAGACTTCACATCTTTCTAATAAAATAGCTTTAAATTAATATGTAGATTTTAGTTAATTCGTTTGCCAATTTTTATAAATTGCTGAAAAATGTAAAATGAATATAATTAACCAACTGAAATTTTAGTGCAAATGATTTTTGTAAAATATCATTAATTGATTGAATTGTTTCAAGGAAATTAAAATATATTAATTTTAATTGAATTGTTGATTGAACAAACAAATTTGTGATCAGTTTAGTTATTTAATCTTTAGCCATATTACTGAATGTGCAATAATTCAATTACAATACACTTTATCAAAAGAAATATGTTTAAATTTTATTTTTCAATAACAATGAAAAAAATGCATAATTAATTTAAATATATGTTAACAAATTAAAATTGTTTATATTCAAAAGTTACTTTTACGTTAAAAATTTTGTAGCTAACGCGAATGTTTCATTTTTATGAAATGTTATTACTATTTATTAAAAGTAGGACTATTTTTGAAAATATCTTCAAACAGGCATAAAAAGATTTATAGAAGCTGAAAATAATAGAATAAAATTAAAATTTTAGTGAAATAATAAAATCTAATCAGAATAACATAAATATTATATTAAATCATTTATCAAATGCTACGTCAATTAAACAATAAATGCACAAATCCATTATTATAAAATAATTGAAAATATTAATTTACAAAAAAAAGATGACTCCCAATTTATTTTGTAAACCATAAAAATTTTGTACGTGAATGTTTGTATAATGAAATAAAAAATAATCAAATAGTTAAGTTGAATTTAGACAGGTCAATCGTTATGAATTCTTAAAAGGGATGTGTTTATGTAGTCGTTTTCGGTTGACAATATTGTTAATTGTTTAATTAGTTGATAGTTTCAGTTAGTCCTATAAAATTCGTATATAATGACGAGTATAAATAATAAGTATATTAATTTTACCACGCTGCAATTTTGCATCACTAATTTATAACACAAAATTATTAAACTCAAAATGCATTAAAAATGCGAAAGAAAGAAAAAAAAATATAAAAACTATTAACAATTTTGCGTTCTTTGCATTTTTAATCCTGTTCCAGTTTTTGAAATTCTAACGAAATTCCTTTTAGATCTTACAGGATATACTCAGTGTTTGGAAAATAAATACGAATTTAATGGCGAATATTTTACTAATATTTATCCGGGAGTTATCGCGCTAAAATCTTTTCGACCGACAGACAAAGATCAGAATCACTTAAGCGAAAATCGTTCAAAACGTTTATTACTTATTTATCCATTTTTTAATATTAAATAAACAATAAGCGATATGTAGCGTCTACGCTCACCTCATTTAAATAATCCAACATCAACCGAACTTTGAAACAGCAAATTGAAATTGAAAAAAACTTTTGTCATAGATGTCGCACATACTGTATATATAATTTGAAGTTTACATTATTGTTTTATTTTAAGGGCAAAAAGTTTTATGTAATGAGATTTACTACATTTGATTTACCATGTTGAATATAGTTAACGTAAACATTTTTTCCAGTGTATGAATGGAAGCATTTTCTTTATGATGCAATACGAAGTATTTCTAAATATAATTATAATTAAAATAAAAATGTATTAAAATACATTATTACATAATGATGAAATGATGTTTATAATAAAATATTGCGTGATATTATTAAATCCCTTAACATGTTTCGTGGTAATCAATCAAATAATCTTCAGCAATTTGTGGTTTAAGAAAATAAAATTAGAGAATAAAACAAATTCAATCCAAGGATTAAAAACATGTAAAATTTAACTCTTGTAAAAATAAAATTAATACAACTTTAATCACTTTCGACAAGTGTAAAATTATTTACATCAATTAATAATCTATATTTATGTATTTCAAAACTAACATAAAAAAATAAATTCAAGAAGATATACAGAAAATTTAAAATTTCTGCGCGAAAAGACACAAATACAAGCACCTACTTACTCGATGATTGTTTAAATAATTTCAATTGTTATTGGATTTTCTGGAAATATGTACACTGATTGTTAATAGCATTAAAAATTATTTTTTAATATAAAAAACAATAAACTTCATTTTGGAAAAAAGTTATTTTTATACATTCCAGTGTACACATAGCCTAACAAAAGTACTCGCCCTCACAATATTTGTCCAACCTATTTTGAATCATGTCGGACTTCTCTGAAAAATAGAAATTTGCTTTTGATAATAAAAGCAATTAATTTTAAGATAAAAGCTGTCGGAGCATGAAGCGCTTATTAATTTTTTTGTGAGGAACCAAATATTACTAAGTGTTGTGAAATGCGATTCTTGTGGCAAAGATATCAATTTGAATATCGAGAATCTGGCATTTCAGTACGAATGTCATATAAACCTTACATATTTCTTTTATTCTTTTACAATCAATTGTATGTTTCTCATTTGTCTTGTACGCACTATCGTTTTTGTTTTCTTTCGTATTTTTGACGTATATTTCGTTCACAGTTTTCTGTTAATGAAAATAACGATTGTCAGCGTAAATAATAGTTTTTATTATTTATATTAGAACAATTTGAAGTATTGAATAACCAATTAGTACTTAACGTTATTTAACACAAATTTCAAACAGATTAAATATTGTAATGCTTCACGTTTTTTCGATTAATGTTGGCACTTTTTGAGTTTCGTAGCTGAATACAGATACCAGCGTTTCCACTTACTGCACAGCTTTCGTCACATACCAGCTTGAAATATTATTTTTATACAATAATGCACCACATTATCGATTTGTAAAATATATTACATTTTTTTATTTCTTTCAGACGAGAAATTTCGTTTGTCCGATTTTTATTGTTCGTTCTCAATTTGTGTGTCATTGTTTGATATAATAATGAACCTGTATCTTGCATCGCTAAACAGTAGATATGTTATTTAGAAAATTTTTTGAAACATCAGTGGAAATAAAAGTTAATTTGCGAGTTCGTTGGCTGCATAGGAGATGTTTGCCTTGATCATTATTCTAATGATTCTCTTAGTATGAAAGAGAGTACCTTTAATCATATGGAATATTGCATTACTTGTAAGCATAACATTTTCATCATTAAGATACGTTCTATTAATTATAATATTTATTTGGTTAAAAAGTAATTAAAACATTAAATACGTATATTGTTATTTGTCGACGATATTTTAATTTCAAAATATGTTTTAATTTTAAGAAAATATAGCTTATCGTCAAGTTTTAGTAACGAAGTATCCTTATTGTGCTAAATGATAAACATGAATAAATTACATAAAAATTAGGATAATTTGAATTCAATTTTTGGTGAATACCAATATCAGGGTTTTGTTAAATATTTCTGTGATATCTATTCGAGTAGTAAAGTTTTCTTTTCATAAAACATTTATGTCCAAAAACATAAGAATAAAAAACCAGTCATAATAAAATGTTTCTCACAAAATATCATAATTAGGTTTTGTAAGCTATAACTTAACTTTTTATACAAAAATTATTTGTTGTTGCACTATTAAAATTAAATACTTAGAAGCATTTCAATGACATATTCAAAAATGATTTTATGATTTTAATTAAATATTTATATGTGTTCTGTAATTTATATTCTTCTTTGTTTGATAAATTTTTATTACACTATAAAAATTGCTTATTTTTATAGAACAAGTGTTTCTTACATGATTCAATGGATGAGATATTCTATATTATTTAACGTTAATATCATATCAAATGTATGTAAGTATTATTTATTTTTATTTATCTCTAATTGTGTCTGTATTTAAATAATTACTTCTAGCTAAAGTAGTAATATTTTATTGAAACATTTGATGTAATAAATTTCGTCGAATAACCATTTTTCACTGCAAAAGGACTCGCTCAGTATCAAAAACTAATTTTAAAGTTCTGTTTTTAACGTTGAAAACCGGTCGGAATTAATCCGACCAATATTGTATTGACATCTTTGGTGTTGGAATTTTTTGTGTAATTTTCGTAAACAATTATTTGTGTGGAAATGATTAATGTATGTTCTAGAATGTACTCACAAAACGAAAGATACATTGTCTTATAACAAAAATCTACTCCCTCTGCATGCTGCATGCTACGTGTCAAAGACTAGCGTTAACGCTGCACTGCGAATTATATTATATAACAAAGCTCTCTAGACGCAAATTGTACTTACAAAATATTTTGATTTCCTGAAATGCGAGAGTTGAAAATGAGGTCATAACATTCTCGTGATAATAAATAACATTATAATATTAAATTAGTTAATAATATTATTTATATTATGCTGCGTCGCATACACTAATGGAATTTGGTAAATATTAAATTTTGTTTCGTGCATTAATTTTTTGATTTAGGGAAATTTGCCGCTTGTCAGTAAAAATTGTAAATAAAAGGAAATGCAGTAAAACAAAACCCATTTCTGTGGGTTTTGTTTTATAGATTTTGACTTTTTATTCAGTTAAAATGTTCACGGTTAATTTATTATTTAGTAATGTTTATGTTTAATTAATTATTGCTATTTCACCAAGAAATAATAATTTATACCGGTTCTGGGGTGGATTGGGTTTGTCTCGTTGTCCTCCACTGATTTTACTTGTTGCTTGGTTTTAATTTATTTTCTATAATTTATTAATATTAATTGTTTACCTTTTATTTACTACACTTTTATACATTAATTTTGAGTGCACAGATAGTTTTCATCGAAAGAAGCGTTGGTGCTTCTTTTACGCTGTTTGATTTTATTAAATTGTAATTAATTAGATTGTTATTCCGGATTAAACAATAATAATTGATGCTCGTTTATCGTCTAAACTATCAATTATTTGAATATCTTTTATCCGGGAAATTTGCTCTATTTACCTTATTCTAACTGTTGCAAAATATGGTATATTTTAATTTTAATATTTTAAACATTCAATCTTTATTTAATAAGTTCCGAATTCGTCTCTCTCTCGCACCTCTGGGCGCTAGAGAGAGACAGTGCGATTTTTCTAATGGAGCTTTAAGCTCGTTTTCGAATTTGAGTCTTGCGCATCGGACTTCATTGCCCTAACCTTTTTTGCATGTTCCGAAATTTGTTTACAAGTGTCAGAACGTGGTGTCGGTGACGGGGTTTGGGTGTCGGCTTACCTGTCCCACGGGTCGGTTTCTTGTTATTTTGGTAGGTTTTCTGCAGGTATGCCATCATTGCCTTGTCTTGACATTTTCTTTTTATTGTTTGGCACTTTATTAATTTATTCTATTTTGTTTCAGATTTTTTGGTATGTTACAAGTAAGAACTTTTGGTTTTCTAGTTGTTTATTCATTGAGTTATTCTTTAACTCAAAATCAGTTTTTGATTTAATTGTTTATTCAAAACTCAGCCTTTAAGTTATTAGTTTATTCAAGAATTTAGCATTAAATTATTCATTGTTCAATTTCAGTTTTAAGCTTACTTATACATAGTAATGTATAAGTAAGCTCATAAGTGCGTTCATAGCACACGAAAGTATAAACATCTGAAATCTAGTGATATAAAACTAGTAATAGAGTCACAAAATTTCATTATAAAACCCTTTTGGGGTTCAAGTTTCGGGTTCAATCTTTTAGGTGGACTTGTCGAGGGTTGAAACTAGTCCGGTAAGGCAATTTAATTTGAATATGAGAAAACAAAATTCTTTTTACTAAGCACGTGCTGAACTTCAGCCATATTCTTATTCGCACATTTGTAAATCCAAAAAAGTAATATGAACGACCAACAAGTCTTTGCTTGCTTCTTCATGTTTATTTGTGTTCGTGATTATGGATACTCGTTTGAAGTCTGTTTTTCTTTTCTGTTTAAAAATTCATAGCATTTTTTATCATCATCTGGTCTTAGTTTAACGATACTCACTCCGCTTCATGTCGCTGTATGATTTGTATATAAATTACACTTATTCCGCTTCGAACGATAATAAACAAAAAGTTGTCTCACTTTTGAGGGTTTCATGTATGCAATTACAACTGTATCTTTCTTGTATGCAACTTTTGCAAAAACTGTCTTATAATGGCAATACTTCAATACATTTATAATCAAATGAAAGTTAATCTAAAACTTTTACAAACTCGTCTAAATTTGTAATAATTCAATGGTATTTCAATTACTCAAATATTTATGAATTAAGGGCTAATTCAACATAAATTTTCATTGGTGTCTTTAATATTAGAATTTATTATGAATCCTTTTGGACCATTTAATCGGTCAATAACTGAAAAACCGTTAATGTATCGGAGAAGTAAAAAGTCACGGACTTTTGATGCTCAAAATTAGAAATCTTTATTTATGATTTCTAAGTTCTTTAACGATTTTACAAAGTTTGACCGATAAAAAGTGTACCACAAAGGAATATGTTATTTGTTATTTCCCAGTTGAGCAACATAGAAACTTTCTACGATGAGCCATCGCAGCAGCGACGAGTGATAGGGCCATTATAATATGGACTATAAACGCAGGGTTGTTCGTTGGACCGCACAGATGTCACTTGCGAGCCACATGCGCACGGTCATAAACTTTGCCGAGAAACTGCACTTGAATTTTTCCTTCATTGTGTATTGCAATCTTCTCATGAGAAATGATCATCTCCTTCTCTGATCTTCAAAACTGACAAGTTTCGGAGATCTAAGACAAAATTTCACTTCGGTTACAGATATAATAGAGAACAGACATCCCGGCAACTTACATATGTTTTGATTGTCGCATTTTTTTTATCTATTTGTACTCGTCTAGTACGCAGTCCATATTGTCAACTACTCTAGGATCAAAGGCTTCTCTTAGTTGGGTTTTCTTTTTCTTTTGATGTAAAATAAATTAAATTTTAACACTTATCAATTGTGCATTACATTCTCGTATATTCGGGACGTGCGTGCCCGTCGACAGAGCCAGCAGGCTCTGTCGACCAGGAAGGTCGAACATCAATGTGCTTGATATTTAAAATTAAGCCAATCTTCAATCTGTTTTTAAAAATTAAATTCAGTTTCGTAAGGCGTATATTATTTTTATTTCTTCTTGACAGCTTGCATTTCATACTTACACTTAAACATTTGAACTCCTTGATAAACGTCCTTAATCGTCGTTGCACATTACCAGAAACATACGTATTTATGGATGTATTACTTTGATCAATTTTTTGAAATTACTCAGTAAACAAAAATGATCAGCCACGAAAGAATTTTTGTTGAGTATTTTGAACTTGGTCTTCTTTTTCGCAGTCAAAGTGCAGTTTGATGTTCACCATATTAAGATTCGGAACTACACCGAATTTTCATAGGTTCGTACCATGTTTTAACACTAGCTAATCTCTCACTTCAAATGACATGCGAGAGAGAGATAAAAAAATTACACTTACAATTTGACTATATGTCAAATTGTATTTGATCATTGACTGTTGTCAATGATCAAATAATCGTAACCCATCAAAATTGGGTTAAAAATGTGAGGACTGAAAATTTCACAAGTTCTAATAAGAACGAACGAATTGTAGAATTTTCAATGTCAATATCAACGCTACAAATTTCTCAATTCACAGGAACTAAAAGAAAAAAATTTCATCATATTCCATTTTTTTTCTTAAATCATTCAAGTTACGAAGTAGAATCTACAAAGAAAATTCAATGTTGATATATTTATTTCTCATATCCATCTTCTATAATTATTCAACCCATAAATTAGAAAATAAAAACACTTTACAATTTCAGTGACCATGCATTCATAATCTATCAAATTAGATTAACCGATGTCAAAACTGAAAATCTTGCAATAAAAGCGAACAAATAACGCTGATTAATGATTCTCTGAATAAAACACTTTTTTGTAAAGAAAAGAAATTTATTCTTTCCAAATTATTGAACCCATAGACATTAGAACACACTAAAAAATTGTCAATGTCAATAACTCTCCAAATTTCCCAATCGACACTTTCTTTTCTAATTCATCACTGTCAATCTTGCTTCTTCAATCTATACTTCCATCGACAAACATCCCCTCCTAAAAGTGTGTTCAAAGTGAGGTATATGTTAAAATCCCATAAGACTTCCACCTATACTCCAATCCCATCAACAAATATCCCCTTCTAAAAATGCGTTCAAAGTTAGATACATGTTGAAGTCCCATAAGACCCTCCAATTGAAGATAAGATGAAAGTTAGGTAGCCCTACTATTATGCTGAAACTGTATTCTTTAGCGAACTCCGAGATGAACATTAAATAATGTTTCATATTCACTATAATTCATATTACCTCTAATAGTATGAGGACCAATGCGTTTTTTTCTCCCGGGACGTTAATGTTCAATTTGTTACTACAATTGATAATTTAATACATTTCAGTAATGGATGATGTGCCGTACAAATCATGCATTAATTTTGTGGGTCACCGACTCGAAACCAATATGGTTTACTAGATTAATACACTTAGTCTTTATATCTAAATTTTAGATTTTGTAATTATTCCAATATGGCTTTCGCCAACTCCTAACACTAATACTGCGGTTTTTGTCAGCAATTTCGCTGCTTTCGCCAACACCTAACTAAAAACAAGGAATTTAGTGGCTCTCGACAGCTAAGTAAACATAAAAGGTTTTCACCTTATATTCCAGGGCTGTTGCCAGCATTTGGGCCCTTATTCAAGCTTGATATCTTAACCTACAGTGATGTGCACTCACCTTTTTATAACGGCGCGTCAAGTGACGGGAGACTGATCTTGATATTTTGAATTTAATGAATTTTAACTCAAATAATGTTTCGTTGCAACAAAAACTACAAATTATCACGATGATTATCGCTAAATTCGTTTTTTGGAATAATATGTAGTTTGTTTTTTATTTAAAGTAAAAGAAATGTGAATATGACAAGTGTGGGCCCTTTGTATAGATAACTTACCCTATCAATCATAAGTGGTTGCAAAAATTACATTGAATTGAAAAACTAGACTTATGTCTTCACGCTTCAGAATATATATAATTTTGTATGATTTAGTTCTTTGGTTTAGTTTATATTTTAATAAATTGTCCACTCAGCAACAATTATGACGTCATAGACGCCGGCCGGCATATGAAAAACACTTTTTTTGCTTAAAGTAATTTTAATTTAGAAAGAAAACTCGATCAGAAATTTAAATTAACTTAAAATAATTTGAATTCATTCAATTCTATATTAAAATAAATCAGCTCTTATTTATAATTTATTTATTTTATTGTATAAACGTTTGGCGCCATTGTGCCGATGCTGTGTTTTGGCCGACGTCGGAGCCTCGGGAAGGGGACTAATAAAGAGTAAGGAATAATGTGAGACCAACTTATTGAATTATTAAATGAATTTCGATTTGATATATGATTTGTGGAACCTAATGTCAGAATGAATACTTATTTTACATTACGAGTTGTAGGGAAGATCAACTGAAAACGGACATGTTTCGGACCTTAGGACTTCTCCATAATTTTTATTTATGGAAACCTACTCAAATGAAGCGTCGAAGTGTACCAACTTCGTTACCGAAAAGATGGATCGCCAAAAATCTCGCCGTCATCAGAGGCACAGGCACCAGAATAATCGCCCGATGACCAGCAAGTATCACAGGGTGCTACTATCAACGCGTCCTTGGTGATACGAAAAGCTTGAGGGGCAAAAAGACAGAGTTAGAGGGGAGAGAAACTTAAAAAAGCGGCAAGAGCATGAGGAAAATTTCCCGAGCCTCAGAATAAGACGGATACTACTCTACAATATTTACGAAAAGACCCATTGGTGATATCGCCGGGAATGAAATTAAAAATAAAACGTTTAAAATTTTTTTTTGTATTTTTCTTCGTTTGTTTGTGTGTAGTTAGAACCATTTTCCTTAGAAAGGGAGTAGTTGTAATGGTACTCATATGTATTTCGACTCCAGCACTAATCAGCTGTTAAGCGACACGATGTGAGTATCATACAAACAATCCGGAAGGGAACAGCACCTCTTGGCTTACTGACCTACTTTATCGGTATGACATTTGTATGTTCTTTGTATTCAATGGAGGACAGAAAATAGGTCAGTGTCAGCTCTCCAGCCTTTGAATCAATATAATCGCAAAATTGCCTTCAAAAAGACAATTCGAATCAGAATTCAAGTTATTAGTCACTCGTGCTCTTAATTAGAATTTCCGAACAGTTAAGATGAATTCTCCGATTTCGGAGTAAGTATTACTGGTTGGTACAAGTGTAGTACTAAGCTACGCTTGTTACCAACTTCGTGTTATCCCTACCTTAATTGTACCTCCTTCACTATCCACCTCCTAGAAGATCATCGTGGACATCGAATCCTGATGTGTCACGACCTCCTAGGTGAAACCTAACAGGGATTATGCTTAAGGGGGAGTACAATTAAAAAATTAAAATTATGCAGTAAAATTTAAATTTAAAATTAAATTTAATTTGAATCAGGCGGTAAAATATCAAATATAATTCTAATAAAATAAAATTAAGTGTAAAAAAATAATAATAATCAAAGTATTTTTTGGAGTCAAATGATGAATCTGCCTCCGTTGAAAATTCTATGACGTTAGCCCACGTTGTTCTATTATTCCCAGAGCAGCTCTGACAACTTGAAAAAGAAATACATTTTGTAAAATAAACTAATGCTTAATTTCAGATTTAGAATAAAATAAAATTAGCACCGTTTTAATATATTATGAGATTTAAATTGCTTCATGAAACACTTTGACTAGATTTGGAATAATCTAATATCACTCATTACATTACTAAAAGATTCGTCGAATCTCATGTCTCAAGAAATCTGATTTTAGCTCGTTTTTTCAACGAGCAATTTAGCCTAATATGGCTGTTTTAATTTCCTCTCTTTCTTAATTTTTTCCTATTTTTTCCAAATTTAAGCGTGGATCTTGAAGTGGCTACATCACAGCTTTGGATAATCTTCATCTCTTTGCTGTTGGTGTATTTAATTTGACTGCGATGAGTAAGGTGCTGGAAGGAAGGTCTGCTTGGTTCGTTTTCACCGACATGCTACTAGTAAGATCCTCGGTTCGCTGGTTATGTTGGTCGTTGTCTCTTCAGGATTGGCTGCCTCGAGTCTTGGGAATCGCCGAATTCATTTTCTCTTCGCCGAATTATAATTCAAATACACTAAATTCTCACATACGTTACCATTAGAGGAGACATGATGCTATCCCCTTTACCACATCGAGTGACTATGTCGTAAAATTGCGCATTTTCATATGCCAATGTGATGAATGTTAACTGTGTGAAAAAGTGATTGAGTGAACATTGTTTTAATTCATCAAGAAGTGTTTTTTATATTATAGATAAAATTTTTTTAAAAAAATGGCAAGTAAAAAGAACAATGTAAAAGAAAAGTAAGTTTTCAAAAGTAAATAAGTGTTTAGTTAAACTTTACTAAGCATGTGTTTGCATTCTAATGAATAATTTTAATTTTTTTAAAATATATTTCAATGTCATAATGATGTGATTTGTCAAGATGTCTAAGTGAAGAAAACGCACGCGGAGAGAAAAATTCATTTGAAACACATAATTTAAATTCAAGTGATATTGTTCAATTGACAATCAAATTTCCATATTTTAGAAAATTCGTTGTTTCGTACAATGATGTGTTTTTGAAAAATTGTTCAAGTAAATTGAAACAAATTTGTTTATAAGAATCAAAAGAGTGCGTGGATGAACCGTCAAATTTTTGTTGAGTGGTTCAAGGATGTATTTATTCCAAGCGTCAAAAAATATGAACCTGATCCTTCAGAAAAGTAAGTTTCTCTTTTAATCATTTATTATTAGTGAACAAATCATACAATTTTCTTTCTTCTTTCTTCTCTTTCTTCTTTGTATATATTTTCTGGTTCCTTTTGTTACTAGACAATGCGCCGTCATACCCAAGTATTGATGAACTGAATAAGATTGATTTTCAGTTTGAAATAGTATATTCGCCATCGAACGATACGGCAATCATTTAGCCGATGGATCAAAGCTGTATTGTAGCATTATAAAAATGTACAAAACTGCATTACTGCGAGAAATATTAGCTAACGATTTACCTGATGCCTTGAATCTGACAAACTTTATATCAAAGTGAACTTTATTCAATTGTTGCAACTGGATGGCATATTGCTGGAATAAAATATCTCGGAAACTCTACAAAATCCTTAACAAATGTTTAAGAACTCAAAAAAAATTTAATGATGACATTAATACAAGTTCAGCAGCTGATATCGTTGTTTTGGCTTATAGTATGGTTAGTGAAAAATGCTTCACTTTGAATGAAATTGAAGAATGCCTTTGTGATTCGAATGCTACAACGATTCAAATTTACAATAATCAACAAATCTGTCAAATAATTCAAGCAGGCGAAACTGATGAAGAAATAGATAATGATAGCAAGCTTCATTCAGATGATAATCGAAATAATGTTTCTTTGTCTGAGGCATTAGAATCGGTACAACTTTTAAATTCTTGGGCTCATTCATAATCCGACATATCTCCATCAGTTCATGGTTCTTAGAAGAAGCACTTAGTCTTCCTCACACAAATTCGGAACCATAAACATCAAATAGTGGCTAGTCTTCTTGTTTATGTGTTGCTGAAAATTAATAAACAAGTCACATATGAAAAAGTACGGCACGTGATCAAAATTGCATGTGAAAAGGCAGGAATTCAACGAAGAATACTGGTCATTGTTACGACTAATTTCGAGCTCGCTATTTACAATACAGTTACAAACATCATGACAGATATTACGAAAGTCAGGACGTGCTTCTTTCACCTTCAGCAGGCAGTGTATCAGCGCATTTAACAGGTGGGACTACAAGTCGCCAACAGCGATCTGAAAGATTGGAGCATCAAAGTAACAGCATAAATAATGTGCACTATCGCATTCGTTCCTCTAGATGACGTATTCTGGGTGTTCGATCAGTTCGAGAAGCAAGCACCGCCTACGTTAAAACCGATGATTGACTATTTTCAGCTCAATTATATAAAAGGATAGACGGCTCGCGGTAGACGTCGTATCCTTGACGCTCGGTTTCCACCAGAAGTGTGGAACTTATACGATATCTCCCTTAAAAATTTATCGAGAACCAACAACTTGTCAGAAGGTATCTCGTTCTCTCTACCTTTTCCTTTCCATTTACATTGTTTCCTCTACAAGGTTGGCATAATCGGTTCTCACTTGTGGTGGGAAAGAGTCATCCTGGTCTGTATACACTCTTTAAAGAATTCAGGGGGGAGCAGTCTGATACTGAGGGTATGATTAGCGATCTCAATATGTGTAGAAGGATCCAGTGAAACATGAGCAAAGCTAGGAAGAAGAATGAAGACCGTATAACGAACGTAGTTCAAAATACGGAAATTGAATTAAGAAAATAGGATTAGGAAAACTGACTCTATACCGAGCTACTTGTCGGTGAGCTGGTGTAGTTTTTTAATACTATAATACTAAAATTCAGCATTTTATTCAATATTAATCAAACATCAAACTATCTTAATCTAATGCGGTGGAGAAAAGAGTGATACAAGAGTGACGCGCTGTTATTGTTGTGGCCAAGATAGTTTTTGATGACTCGGTAAACCGAAATTTTCTCCATTACTCCATTCTGAATAAGCAGTGGTATGTGTCCGAACTGCTTCGAACCGAGGTCTACTTAAACAATGACAACCTCTCATTCGCACGGCGCTGCGATCGCCCACCGTATGACGATAACATAAATTCACTTTATCGCTACGCTATCTTTATATAGTTAATATTTTAATACTATAAAGATGAAGAATATTTGGCTAAATAACTATTAGCTATTTTCTGACATATTAGAAAGTTATTGTATTCAAGGAAATTAAAATAATTAAACTTTTGCGCAAAAACTCATGCAAAATACCCAAAACAGTACTATTTCAGATCTATCTTTTATGTGGAAATCTCAAAAAAAATTTCTAAAATTATTAATATATTAGTTTAGGACTATTTGTCCAAATTTATTTTTATGTGTTACCAAATCTCAGTTGTATCATTATAATCTTTCAATATTTCTATTATAATCAAAGTCTAAAAAATTTGTACTTGAGAACTCTATTTTATGTTATTAGATAAATTAGAAAATCCATCAAAATTAAAATTCTTAAACAAAATATTCATCAAATGTTACAAATTTATTTATTCCAATTTACTTATTTATTTAAATGTGATAAAATATACAATATAAACTAAAACAATTACATTAATATTCTACACCATATTAATTAGTATTAATATTAATGAAACTATATTTCAAAATAATCAAAAAACACATTGAGCCCTGATGATGATTAGAGAAAATGGCAGACTAGATGGATATCCTGGTAGGGCCTCTTAAATAGACTTTCATAATGACCAACTCTGAATAATTCATTTAGAAATTATTATTCAATAATTTTTCAAATACCAGAAATTAAAAATTTATGTTCTGCGTTGTTATGAACTGCATTCTTTTGTTGCAAGTGGTATTGATCAAATTTGTTTTATTTGCAAAAAAAAACATATAGAGTTACTCTATATTATTGAATTCTTAAAAGTTTTGAAGTTATTTGTTTAAAGTCGAATTTCAAAGAAAATTCTGCTTTGGATTTCAGATGGAATTTGATTTCAAATGATTAATAGTTCAAGTGTTCTAGATAGAGTTCGGAAAAGAATTCTTCTTCCATAGATTGGAACGACCTAGATTTAAGTAAGACAGCATTTGAATCATCGATTCACAATAGAAGTGAAATATTTTTATAAAGGAGCTAAATTTCAAACATAACTAAGATACAAAGAAGGAAATTAAAAAGTTGCAAAATAAGTATGTTTTTATGATCACTATTTAAGACTATATCCGTAAAATAATTTCAATTGATTGAATTAACTGTTAATATTTAATAAATAAACTGTTAACAATGAACTAATATTTCTCAAGAAATACAATTAAAATTATTTTAATAAATAATCCATTTAAATGATATGAGTTAATTTTTAATACGTAATAATGAAAGAAAGTAATCAATAACTAAAAACAATAACCTGATTAACATAAAGCATTTTTCGATCATGTAATCGAATAAAAACCCATAATTCTTGTTACATTCTACAAATTCGTTACATCTTATCTATTTTTAAACAGAATTTTAAATGTGTAGAATAAATGATATTACTTACATATTGCTTATAAGTTATTAATTTTCGTAAGAAAAGTAAGCGTGATATTTGTAATACAAAATTCTAGTACACATCAATAAGCGAAGTGTAAATGATATTTTTCGAAAGTAATTCATTTCTTTTCTGGATAATATTTATTACGTCTAAACATACATATAAAAACGAGTAAAAATAAAAAATATGGTGGTTGTCTAAAATTGAATATTTCGAAAATCAATAAAACATTTCTATATTCTATTGAATCCTAAATTCCCAAGTCTTTAGTCTTAAATATTATTCAGTCATAATTATAATGTGATAATTTAAGTGTAACTCCAATTAATATAGAATACATTAGAAAACGTTCTTATGATATAAAAAATTTACTTTATATAATATATACTTTTAATTTTTATTACAAAGGACGACTCCAAATGATGATCACGTAGCCTGAAGTAACTTGCGGACCTTGTTCGACATCCATCTTTGAATTTGAAAAAAGAAATAGGAAGAAATTGTCTAACATGTTTGAAACGATGGACCATGGCCCAGATTAATGCCCTTCTACTGAATCTTATAAAGCACTGACAAGTATCATTCACGTGCATTTGAGTTTAATTTCATGTGACTTAGAACATTTAATCAAGCGTTGTATTTTGCTGTATTTATTTAAATCCATTGTTAAAGTGAATAGCATTCTTCAGTTTTGCACGATTTTGTGATTTTAAAGACGAGTTTTCAGCTACTGAGAATGAAAAATGCATATATAAAACTAACACTATTAATATCAAAAAATCTTATGCCATAAATTTTAAAAATAAATTTAACATTTGAAGTGAGTCAAATAGTTTAAGACTTTAGATCTAAAAAATGAAGATCCTTTATATCATTTTATCTACTTGTTTCGTGCTATCTAATGCCTCACTTCTGGAACTGTCTCAATCATTATGGAAAAAACTTTTGGATGGTGGTGTTGAAAGAGTAGGACAATTAGATCCACTTTACGTACCAGCAATCAAAGTAGATCAATCAGAGGGTAATACAACTTATCGTATTACTTTGCAAAATGTGGAAATTCGGGGCTTGAATACATCTACTTTAGAGAGTATTAATATTGCTCGTGGAAAATTAAAGTCAAACTTTAGTGAACTTGAATCCGGGTTCGTTACTTACACTGACTTGAAAGATCTTGACACAATAAGATATAGATTCCATACAATGATCCATAACAACCAAAACCAAAATGAAGATTTTAATTCTAAAAGAAATAAAGATAATTTTAATTTTAATGAT
This sequence comes from Psix sp. ZL-2020, assembly GCA_022817045.1. NCBI lineage: Eukaryota > Metazoa > Arthropoda > Insecta > Hymenoptera > Scelionidae > Psix > Psix sp. ZL-2020. The sequence continues at coordinate 24,949 of JABFQD010000499.1, forward strand.
AACGCGAATGGAAATAAACGCCAAAAATCAGAAAATTTTAACTCTGGAAATCAAGATCGTATTGCTCAACAAGGACAACGATTTACAGTTAATGTGAGTATATCATTTAATCCAAAATATTAAATACAAATTCAAAAATATTTCAGAATCATAACCATTTATCAAAATTTTATTTTATCAAGAAAATTATTCATGATAATATTATGGACAAATATTTTTTGTGAATATAACTTTTTCATGTATATAAAGTACTTTTTATAATTTAAATTACAACCTCCGTGTTTTTTTTTTAATTTGAGAATGATATAATAA
>JABFQD010000500.1:0-25249 GCA_022817045.1 Psix sp. ZL-2020
ATGGGATTGTCCAGATAACTGAAGGTTTCTGAAATAAGTCTGGATCGTTATTTTTATTACAAGTTTTATTCGTGTATCTTTACGATAACAATTTATTGACATTTATTGATGATTAAGTTATCTTGTAAACCGTAGTAAAACAAGAATTAATTTTTTTATATTCATGAGAAATGTCATTTGTGTATAAAGTAATCAATACGGACATTTGTTGTATGTATAGTTTTTGTTAGAGAATTAGCATTTATGATTTAAAAACATTGTTGAACGATGTAAATCAATTTTGCTTGAAAAATAAAATTCAGTATTTTGGCGAAGGCATTCAAAGTCGCGTCTTTGCATCTTTTTTGTGCATTTGGAGATATTCACCAAATCGAGATTTTTCATTTCGATTTGACTCTGAAATGAAGTAAAAAATTTGGCTAGATTTCAGAAAATCGACGAAGATAAGTAACTCGATTACCTACGATTCTTCACTCGACTTAACGAGCATACTTGATGCTAAACTATTTTTCATCCTGCTTCTGGATAGAGAGAAAAACGGCTAGATGAAAGGTGCAAATAGTCGCGATAATTAGAAGCTAATAAGAGAGAGCAAAAAATTGGCTCTCGGTTGATGCAAAGTGGTAGTTTTATACGAAAGTGCGAAAACTGATTTACGAATTTGCATTAATCAAATTCAGTGTCAACTGAGAATATTCAATGGAAAAAATTGTTGAACATGGTGTAACCTAATTTCATACTAACTCCGCATTGATATTAATGTATGTATACGATTATTAGTATATAATCTTATACATAAAAAAGCATTTTTCCGACATTTTTTAAGTAATGAAACTTTCTTTAAAAATTCCAAAACAATTAAATTTTTTAGATCAAAAAAGTTTACAATTAAGATAATATGACTTCATATTTTGAGCCTTGATAAATCAACGTTCAAACTCATTGCCTAAATAAACATTTATTATTAAACCGAAGTTTGTTGAAACACAATTTTAATCAAAAGATTGTACTATTAGTACAACGGCCGTTATGAATAAGCCATGTATGGAAATCAGCCCTAAGGGTCCAGTATTTTATTTTCTATTCGTTAACTTTGTAGCTGTTTTTCATAGCATTATAGCTACATTTTGAATATTAATTGGAAAATATTCTTAACCACCTAAATTAAAGTTGAAACAAAATTTCTAAAATTAATAAGATTTAATAAAAAGTTGAATTTCGAAGGCAAAAAATACCAAAGTTATTCACCTATTTCATTTTATAACTATGTGATCAATTATGAAAGTATGAAAGAATTTAAATAATCAGATTTGAGTTATCGTACCAATATGCAGAACATAATTCTCATTCTGTTTAAATTTCATTCTTAATAAATTGCAAAATTCAAGTGAAAAGAACGACAGAATCAACGATATCTTGTTAGCGCAATCTAACCTTAATATGTTCGTTTAATTCAGTTGCGCAGAATAATTAATTTCACATTTCTAACGAATTAGGCATTTTCAATAAAAGTTTAACCAGAAAAAGTTACAATAATTAAATTTGCGTATTTCAAAGATATGCGCTTGTATATACCACTTCAAAGCCTTGGTGTACACTGAGATGTGGTTTATCCATTTCGGTAAGTTTATGACGTCGATCGAGACGGTTTATATTCGACGATATGACGTAATTCAACTCAAATCTGTTACCTCACTCAAATATTCATGAAACCCAATGGACGCTCGTCTGTAGGGTTTTCCGATTCTCTGTGTCTATACCAAATTATATATTTCGATTCAATTACCTTAGAAATCAGAAATCATATAATAAATCGTAAATGGGCCAATTTTCATCGCTCGAGTAATAATAACTTTAATCGCTTTAAATAAAAAGCGTCTCCTTCGAAGGAACAAAAATTATAAAATTAAAAAAACAAAAAAAAAAGAACATAATAAGTCGATGTTGCGTGTGACTTCAATTGCAACGATTGCGATGGATATAATTCAATTAATTGAAACGAAAATCTCTAATGAAGGATGAATCAAGTCATAATAATTTTCAATTAAAACGCCGGAGATATTAAGCAGTTTTACTTTCTGCGAGCAAAAAGAAAAGAACGTTCATGGTCAATTAAGCTACGCTGTGTCAAAATTGACAAAATAGTTCGATCATTTCTTGACCGCAAAAACGATTCATTGTCTCGATGAGCGACTCGAAAAACCAGATGATCCAGATTGTGCAATGTTTCGTCAGCAGCTTACCTGTAATCAAACAAAAAAGCAACTATTAGATCAATTAATCAATGTCTATTGTTGAACAATTAAAACTAATAACGTGACAATGGTTGTGCGATAAAGGCGACAGCTTTTATACGAGTAATCAAGAAAGATAGTCACGTAAAGTAGCTGCACATAACTGATTATCGAACTATTAGTGTTTAATTCGAAATATGAATATCTTTTAACCCAGTTTCAGGTATCACGTTAATGGAAATCTTCCATTGTATATCGGAGTTAATTTGCGCGTCAATTACAGCGAAGCGAATTATGTCGCTGCGGAATTTGCGCGATAGATGTGTGCGACGCGACGTAATACTATAGCCTCGGATATAAGCATGAAAAATGTAAAGTCCGGGGATTTATCAACCCAGAAGAGCGCGGCGCGATTAAAAATTTAAGCTCGAAATTCGACGATATGTATATAACTTAATTAGACGTGTAGAGCTTTTTTGTCCGGCAATTAGACGCGAAATATTTTAGCTAATTACAAGCTTCGCAATTACAATCATTCACAACGTTCGGATTTCATTTAATCGAGATCTTCATTCGAATTTAAAATTTTATGCAACTTTTTCTCTCGGCGAAATTCTCTTAATCGTTCACTGAAATCACTAAATGATACATAGCGCTATACTGTTGGCAAATAAATTACACAGCTGTGCTGTAATGCGAGAGCTTTGCAAAGATGACGTGCAATGTTATACAAATGATGTTTAAATAACATTGAATTTTGTACTATGATAGATTTCAGTGACTTGGCTTTTACGAATAAATAAAAACAGTAAAATTCATTTAACTGATTTAAACTGACAAAAAGTACTGTAACATAAAAAGCAACTTTTATTTTAATATATCTTTAACGTTTCTCTTACATAGAAGGTATACATGAAATTAGAAAATACATGGAAATGTTTCAAAAATGACTTTACAAAATATTTCGAAATGGAACATCTGCTTTAGCAATAAAGTTCAATTCAACTTTCCTCACTTGACGTGAAACTTTAAAATTTTAAATACACATGATAACGATTCACTAGAGCTTACATAATCTATAAATTTGACTTCTCTACGTGTAACCTGAAATTAATCAAAATTCTAAAACTATAGAAACTGCATCGAAATAAAAACACGAGTTCAGAATGGACAGTTGGAAAAGAAACATTCGTCGAAATTGGAATAAAAGTAATAGTTATCTTTGTAACAACATTTTGAGATAAATTGAAACATAAAGATGCGAAACAAAAGCTTGTTAACATTCAGACGGTTAGACAATGAAACCGGACTTGAGAAAGAACAAAACCTTTTTCATTATTCGAAAACATAAACCACTTAATCACGTAAGCAAAACTTTGCCATAAACCATAGAGCTGGGCTCTGAACGAACACACAAAATATTTATCACGAAGAGCCACGAAAAACAGGTATCTCTCTCCGCTGAATTTCGCAGCTGGCAACGCAAAGCGGAAGTGGTTACAGAATTAACAGCACACTTGCCGTATTGCTGAAAGCTAGAGAAAGGTGCAAATCTTCCCGAAAACACTGCAACGCCGAATAATCTCACTGAACAATAATGCATCAGTGCTTGTTAATTAGTTATACCATTTAGCTAAAATAGATGGGCTTTACATTTCGTTACAAACAGATAATCTAGTTCAAAATCGAAGATCAGTGTGAATTATATTACGGTCATTTAACGATAAATTAGTCCATTTTAGTACGATCATTTTGGACAGCTGGAAACCAAATTTGTATTCGAAATTCCTATGGCTTCTTTAGCGTGTATTCGTTGTTTGTCGTTTTTAGTCATTGGTGTGTTGGTTGATGCGCGTGACTCGTCGTGCATTCACCGCTGATTCTAAGATTGTTGAAACCGCGCCAAACAAAATATTAATTTTACATCCGTGCCGTGCTTGGGAACGTCTTGTTTAAGACTCTAAGTGACCAATCGATCCTGCTGAATCCACGAGCCAACGAAAATCACGTTCTCTGGGTATTCAAATTTTATTCTTGATATACCTAATTTAAGATCATCCCGGAACAAAAAGACAAAAATAAATACCAAGGCGGGCTTTTTATTATTCTTTTGCAAGTTAAAAACAATCGGTGAAAATATTAACAAATACGTCCGTTATTGAATTAAGTTCTATGAAGTTTGCGAAACACGAAAATGCGATTACGAAGTTTGATTGCATCGAGCACCTAGTTTTCATTTTAATCACCCGGACGTTTCGTTTTTCATATGTGTAACGTAATTATTCCCAATTATTTCGAATGCAAAATTTCACTATCGTCAAATTTAGCCGATTTTATCGGGCTCGAAATGTGCTTCGGCGCGAACTACTAATTGACGCAACGTAAAATAAATGTCGTACGTGCTTACGTATGAACAAAAGTGAAAAAAAGGAACGAATTTCTGACACCACAAATCGAGGCGTCGCAACTCTCCAAATTCTTAGCAGGAGCAAAAAATTACACAAATGAATACGTGCAATATTTCCACGCGTTGAAATTTCATACGTTTTGTACAATCGTGACTAATTGTCATTTGTTTCGCAAGTCAAAATAAAATACACGAACAAATTGAATTTACTCTAAAAAGTTCAAACATTTTGCAATTGCATTCCTTTTAATAAATATCAAAGAACTAGTTTTATACAAACGACTGAAATTATGCACGATTAATCATAATGACATTGAACTAAAAAGGTTGATTAAAAGTGAAAACTATTCATTTATACGATATAGCTGTTGTATCTTCTCCGCATAGGCATATAAATATTTGAACTCAAGCATAACCATGCATGAAATATTTTGATAAACCTCTATAACCTAAATCTGCACTCCAGATAATTCCTGCGGTAATCTCATTATGCAAATATTAATATAGATGTATATAAATGAAGGTAACGCTTAACAAGATTTGCAACTTTTGTTGAAAAAGGAGCAATCGTCCGGCAAAGTTAGCGCGAAAAAAAGTTAGTCGGGGAAATGAGCACATTGATTAATACGCGAGACAAAAGAACGAGCGAAAAATTCAGAGTGTGGCGAATTGGACTCGACGCAGAAAAATAAGCCGCGGTAAAAGTCAACCCAAGCGGGGAACTTGTTGCGGCTCAGATGCGACTCCACGATGCACGCTTCCCTTGATGGTGCACGCCAGTGCAACCAATGGAAAATGCAGAAAAAGTTACGCAAGTCGCGTAGTCCGGTCTTCGAATTAGTTATACATGCCTTGCGCCGAGTGCGCATCGCGAAACAAAGAGATCGTCGTTCGATTTACGAAACACCGACATTCTACCTTTCTCTTTATAACGTTATCTCTTTTTTTCTTTTAACTGAAATTCGCTGAAAATTGTTGTTAGATTTCGATAAGTGGAAGTTCGACAAAAATTTGTAAACGTAAACCTAAAGCGAGAGTGCAATTTTGAGAATTGACAATGAACTTATAAATAGCTTTACAATCTTGTTGATATTATTTTGTAAGATTACAAATGTAGATTGAGCAAGAGAGATTATGAATCTGCTCAATAATGTACCTTGATGATTACTATAATTGTTGGTTAATAAATTACATCACGGTGCTGATGTGTCACAGTTAAATCCATTTTTTTTGTACTACTTTAGCCATTTTGGCTTAGTATAACCTAATTTAAATTTCATTAAGATTCAGTCACGATATCTATAATATATATTGATCGTAATTTTATAAATGTACGTATCTGTATGGAAAACCACCTAAATTTAATGGCAAATTCAAAAGTGTCGCTAATATTATTAAGATAAAATACACAAATTTAACTAACAGCGTTCAAGGATTAATTTGCAAATTATAAACTGTATTTTCTTTAAAATATGCGAATATTATTCGTCATCAGATTAATACATAATTCTTTTCATTTGAATATTTTTAAAGCTTCATTTTATATAAATTGAGAAATTAATCACTTGTACACATATAAATAAAGTTATATGTTTTATATAACGTTAAAAAATAATTCATTAAAAAAATATGTGTATTTATTCAAAATATTCTGTGCAAAATACTGCGTTGTATTACTGTATGCAATGAATTTTTTCAATGAAAGATTTTAAACTATATAAATACGATGAAAATAACAAATTAATGAAATACCTAACAAGTATGCAGACACCGTTATATATATTGTATATATACAATTATATACGCATAGTTTAAATGAATTGAATACCAATGAAACTAACCACCAACTGTTAAAATTATTACAATGAAATTTCGAGTTCCTTTAATTAAATTTAATGTATATTGGATACAACATTTTAAACTAAAAATTAAAATTGTATGCCATCAAAATGGGATTAATTACAGTTAAACGCAAGCCAACAAAGTGAAAATCTCTGAAGAATATTGCTAAAAGTTCTATTTTATTTTCATAGACCTGGCAGCAAATCTTTTTTAAATGCAAACTTTATTGTTAAACTGCGAATTATTTGAAATGGAAATAACTTATACCCTGAAAAACAAAACTGTCACATTTTTCATTAACGATTTCTTTCATTTTCATTTCAAAGATTATTTTGAATATTACCAAATGATTTGCGCAACGAAACAACTTGCGGCAGATGAAAAAAGATGAAATGTCTTGAAACAAACTCTACATTGCATTTCGTTCATTCGAAATTTTTATTCAAATTACATTCCGGGAAAATACGCTCAAGTTGGAACTGGCATTGTGCACTTTCGGGGGAATGCATGTTCTCAGCCATACGATCGGTGCAATACATAAATTACTCATAATCGACATACGACTCAGCAGAGTACGTACAACGTTGCAGCCAAAATTACACGAGTCCATTATGAATCCGAATTCATATCGTCGCGAATTAATTATGCCGAACTCATAATAACCTGGTTACAGCAACAATGACCGCTCCGGCGTATTGACTCTTTTTCCACGTTTCAAAGTTAAACACCGGTGTGGATGGTTTATGTAGGAACGGTATTTCAAAGCTAAATTTGCAATGTTATTAACTTAGCGCAAGATTTACCCGAAAGCCATTTGGTTTACAGTTATTGTATCAGCGAACAATCATCTTGACTAATTACTTTTCATACACTAAGAAACGCGCTGGTTCGTTTTGACAAAATAAACAAATTTGAATGCAGATTATTATCTTGAAAACAATATAAACAATCCATTTTCTACAGTAATAAGGAAAAATTGATCGAACAATTTGAATTAGAAGTTTTAATAAAACAGCGTATAGAACTTTTTATTTTTGCAATATGAACTCAAACTATTGTTTAGTTAGATTACTAGTTTTTAAGTTGACTTAACTCGATATGTTGGTTATATTGGAGCAAAAAAAATTAATTGAATTCTGATACAACAATACGTTGAGTGAAATTGAGTAAATATCCATATAATACTTACATTAAGTAATTTGTATTTCGTAGTGTTTGTAATTGGATTTATAATAACTTGGATATTTTACTACAAATTAAAAGTATTATTTGAATTTATCTATAAGTCAAGTATTCTTATCAATTTTTATATAACGAAGATTATAGTTTAATAAACACTTTTTTAATTGAAATATATATAGATGGTGACTATTTAATGCGACTCGATGTATAATTCCTTGAATTGGCAAATCTAACTAAATTCTTAATCCCAGTGTCGTGGTTTCTGTCAATAAATACGACCAAATGAAAAAGGAGACTTCTAAGCCAGTTTGTTAAAGGTATTTCAAAAATTCATTAGCGTACATTTGTAATCCCGTTGAATTTACAATTTCTGTATCTGCAGTCGAGCGCTACTTTTTATTCTCGTCCAGAGAATAAAATGACCAATCCAGAAGCTAATTCAGCATTTGCATTTTTAAAAAAAAACAACTTTTACGTCTACCACGACTTTTCTTGAAGAAGAAAAACTTGACATATTCATGAAAATTCTAAATCACTTTGTCATTTTTTTCCAACTTGGACAAGCTCGTTCGTTGGATTCTTTCAAATCATCATTACATTTTCACTAAATCTCCCTTCAATTTTATAAATTAAGTCATATAAAAGTATAACTTGTTATGTCCCAACTTAATGCCATTCCCTTGTAAAGTCACAATTAATCAAAACACGAGGAAGAAATGTTTTTGAAAAAACACCTGGAGAAAGAAGATAGGAGTCTAGCTTGTGCGGCTGCGCTAACAAATTGGGACTCGTGGGGCTCAACTGAAAAGCACATCGGTTCGGGCCTCAATTGACAAGGGCGTCGTCAAACATTTATCTTCGGGAAATGTGCAACGCGTTACAGAGACCATTCGCAGGTAGCAAATACAAACACATCTGACTGTTGAATACTCAGAACACATCTACAGACGAAGATAGAACGATAGGATGCATTCAAACTCCAATCATACTAATTTTCTAAAGCGTTCAAAAATATTCTTACGACTCAAAGAGGAGGTAATTTATTGATTTTTGTATAAAACCGATCTTCATTCGAAAAGTAGTTAATAAAAACTAACAACTTTCTACAATTCATTCTTGTAACTGATTAAAAAAAATCATTTCAATGTAAAAAAATCAAACGGTCTTAAGCAGTAAAATGCAATATTGAATCAACATAAGTTTAGTCTCGATAAAACGCAAGTTTTACATGTTAGTTTCACGAATGAAAAACTAGAAGAATGAGAAAAAAATACGAGTGACCGTTACGATGAAAACGAATGGAAAAAATGTTCACGGCAATTGATTTGGAAAAATCATCGCAGCCAGCGAAATAATTGACTCAGTAAGTCTTGAGGATTGAATTCAAGAAAGTTATCTTGGACTTTATCGGACGATCGTTCCTATTGCTTTATTGAGTCGCGCGCAACGATTCACGTGCATTGAGTGCCATTAATCGAACTTTTCGAGCAAGTTTCGCCGAATTGACAGCTCCCCAGCAACTCACGAAGGAAATATTTGCGCATTCGATTTCCTACGAACCAAAAAACGTATGCGAAAAAAACACCCGCATGTCGTAATTGCTGTCACTCACATTTAGTCGCATATTTTGCATTTTACATTATTTTCTTGCTGATGTAATTAATCGAAGAATTAATTTATTCGAATGTATTCAGTAAAAAGATTGCTAAGTGAAATATTGATGAATAAATAGTTGATTTTTTTCATAATTGTTTGTTATCAATTTAATTTCCTTACTTGTTACACAATAAATTGTGTCAATCGATTTTACTGTAGCAGTTTTGAGAGAACTGTTAATACTTTTATCATCTATAAATAACCGTGGAGAATAATCTTGGGCAATTCGTTTCATTGGCTATCAGTTTTTCAATTTGGCAAATAACTTATATCCTGGAATCGTCATAAAGTGTTATCCAGCAGCTCGGAAGTCGGTCGCGGGACAAATTTATACCGATCCCGCGTTTACCCGGCTGAGTAAAATTCATGGGATCTACGAAAAATTCGCGGCCTCCCCGCGTTGCGAGAAAGAAAGAGACAGAAAACTCAAGCCGTGCCATATTTTCTGATGTCATGGTTGAATCGACTTTCTCAAGGACCGGCCAGTCGCTGGCATGAATCACGCCGTCTGCGACGAAAGGAAATTTATGCCGCGAGCATTTCCACCAGAGACATGCAACTCGGCCGAAAAAGTAATACGCAAATACGAGAAATAAAACAGGACAAAAAGTAGCCACGCACGATACCACCACGTTACAAAAGCTTCGCAATCTTACTTGTTGCTCGTGTCCTTTTGAACTTTTGAATCTAGAATTATGAACTGAGAAGAAACTTTTTAAGAATTTTCAAAGCATTAAAAAAAGCGGATTTAATAATATCTCAATGAAATACATTTTCCAAAGATAGGGTAAAAATCAACTTCAAAGACCTAATTTAAAGTATGCCAAGTAATGTTAAGTAATCGGTGTATTTCTCTCTCTAATCAATGGTACTCTCGAAGAAAGTAAAAGATAAAATATTTAACATTCACGACTTCAGCATAATATGATGAAAAATCAAGCTACATTTTCAACTTGTTGACTTTTGTTATGAGTTAAACGAGTGTGCATAAAGAAAAAAAACCATACATTTTTTTGGAAAATAAAGTAAAATAACAATATTATAATTTAATTCTATTCCAGTAAAATGTTAATTTTGACTTTTTTGGCTGATGCTTCGAGCTACTTGTTGATAATCTACTAAATTCGACTGTTCCGCGCAACAACTTGGTGATACGGATCTGCATTTTGGCGCATCGTTGACGCATCAGGGATGACGCTGCGACGCATCGGACGAGTCGATTTACCGGACTCCTCAGAACTCTGAACATCGAATGACGTGGGTTACTAATTGTGATTACGACATTCATTAAAAGTGCCTCAACTGCAGGCGACCTTCTCAATCTTATCGTAAATACTTAGTCCTTACCTTCTCCTCCAATCAACTTCTCCCAATATCCTTTTATGTAAAATACGAACACGTTAAGTATTACAAGTTCGCGACAGAATTCAGCACAAAATATGTAAACTATGCGCTACTCGGAATTCTACACAAAATGCCTAGTTTTTAAAGTGAGAAAAAGTGCTTTGCAATTTGGTCGGTAAACGAAAGTGTTGAGCTGTTTTAATAGACAATTTCGTCTGTTTTGTTCAGAAAACAATATTGTATAGATTTGATTCAACTGAAAAAAAACGACGCAAAAATAGAAACGTAAATTCTTCAATGAACAGGAAGGTGGATGCAGTAAAAACATTTACAGAATTTACTTCTTTCATAACAATTGAATACTTGATTAAATTCATCAACCTTTAAAGCAATTTTTAATACAAAATCGTAATAAAACTGCGATATAGAAAAAAAGTCACTCATTCTTAAAATTAACATTGAAACCCAGTCCAACCAATTATATTGTCACGCGAGCACGTAAAGAAAAAAAATCATTTTAGAACGATTAGTATAAACTTGAAAGTCACATTTATACATTTTTAAACACATTAGCATTAGACAACTTTCCCCAGATCTTTTCATAACCAGCCGATGACAAGAATCAAAATTCATAACGCTTATTTTGCCGAAAATTTGGGCAGAGGCAGCTATTCACTTTCTAATTCTACAGTCGTGGAGAAGAAACCGGCCGAAAAGTGGCAACCACTTGTTAGCCAATAATAGAACGCTCTGCCATAATAGGCAAGCCAAAGATGATGGCACGTGTTGCCGTCAGAGCCGATCATAACCGAAACTCTATGTAATCTTAATTAAACCGCCTGAAATGAGAAGAGAAAGCAGCGAAAAACAAAGACAAGAAAACATATTGTATATGCATACGAGTAACTGACAAAGGCAGACGAGTCTTCTCAGGGGTGCAAAATTGGTATGCCACGGGTGGCATAAGGTGGTCGAAATGGAACCGAGCCCTACTTTCTGGTCAGAAAAGCATTGATGCCCGGTCAAACCTATACATGTCCTTGTCCCGGAGTTTTTTTTGCCTCCTCCGCCCCTCCCCTTTAGTCTTCATTTCTGTCCCTCGTGCGGCATGAATGCGTCGCGTCCCTACCACGTGTTTCAGACTCGCAGCTGTCTCGCGCAGCTGTCATCTTATACGTCCAGCTGTCGAATACGTAACCCTTCGCCATAGCTGCGCGAGTTATTGAATCCACGTACGGGACCGCAAACGGGTTAGCGCCGATGCCACCGTTTCGCCATCACCGCGAGTGCTTGCTAATTTACTCGAGATCGCACCAACCCTCCCGCGTCCCTGCCACCCTCACTACACCCATCATTTACAGAACAAATTTCAGGCCGTGTTCGCTTTGTTTCTATAAATGTTCATGTTTTAGAGCAGCCAGTTGTGTCAAGTGCTCTAATTTCTCTTGCACTTCTGCATGATTTGTCGGAGCCATTTTTTGCCCGCGGCATTTTTACGCAGTACAATTTTCTGCCTCTGCGAGGACAAACTTTTTTCCCATACGGTAGATTGCCAGTGCACTTTTTTCCATTTGCCTCCCTTTCAAGTGCGTCCGGTTTGGTCTGCGGGATATGGTAATTTGTGAAACAAACTTTACGAGCCGAATACGAGGACAGTTAGAGACTTGAGCGATGGGCAAGTTTTGATCACCGATCGGACTTTCGATTCATGCTTTTATAGAGGGCAAGACCAGAGGAGCCAATGCAACCGAGTCTGTTTATCTTTGTGCACGAAAATCTGGGCGGCGGCTTTTTCAGAAGATTCGTATTTGCCGAACAAATGAGCTCAATCAAGTACGTTACATACTAGGCGGGTCTTAAATTTAAATACAAATTCAACATTATTAGTGTTTATTCAGCATTCAAAAATGCACTTTTTTGTGTATGTGGTTAATACCGTGCTTAAAATATCGTTAACGCTAAGATGTCACTTGCGGCACGTTTAATATTACAAGGTCAGAGCGTTATGTGAAAAGTTCGTGAATTAAAATTCAACGCGGAAAAATTGCACGCAAATAAGTGTAATTTATTGGTGACATTACATTAAAATAAGTATCAAAGTCAAATTGTCTATTTTTTAGAACAAAAATGAGTTTATCATTAGTTCTGAGTTAACTTTAAAAATCAAGTATTTATTATTCGAGAAATTCAGTTGATAGTACATAAATATACGCGCGCAAAAAACTCGTTATAAAAATGAAAAAAGTTATAATAAGAATTACTTCAACTTAAAGTAATGTAAATACGTCCTGCAAAGTCTAATATATTTGACTGTAAATTTGTAATCATCCTTCCTCGAGGATATAATAATTTTCATCATTTTGCATATTGAATATTAAAACGATCACAAAGAAAAATGATTTTGGAAATTATTTTTAAGATGCTTAAGATTTTATAGCACTTTTCATTGTAATTCGTTTCTCCCTCTAACCTTGCTGATGCCACAAAAAATTCAACTCAACTCTAACGAACGAAAAGTATAATTATCTTAATTATATTTGAAATATAAAATACTCTACATGGAGAACCCAATAATTTGTAACTGGCCAAAAATGTTTGCAACTTATTAAATTTTTGTCGAAAAATCGAAACATTGAAATGTCAAAGTTAAAAACAGTGGCACGTGAAACGATGTGAAATAAAGTGGTGGAAAAAAGGATGTCGCGACTAAATAAGAGATTAGAATACTAACAACACGATGAATATTTACGAGGTACTCGCGGCGGATAATTTCGCAGCGGAAATTGCGGGGATGTTGGACCGAAGATGGGACTCAGTGTTTCGCGCTTAGACGGAGGTAGAAAGAATGAAAATACCATCGCGGTTATTTGTACATGCGAGTCGAGCAGTAACGTGCCTGCATGCGAGCGCAATTTGCGCGATATAAATCGCACATTTCTAGACGGCATACAATAATGCGGCTAACCGCCGCAACGTGACACCTTGAATGAGCAAACGTGCGCTCGCGATTCAACTATTCAATCGTGTTATCGCGCCGCGACGACTGATTTGAATTATTTTTACTTAATGAATAGCTTCGATCATAAGTGAGCTGGCTAAAATAAGAAAAGACTGCTTCTCCCTCGATTCCATTTTGGCCAAGTAAAGACAACAAAGAAACGAATCAACTTGGATGTTTAATCAATAATAAATTATCCATAAATTCATCTTTCAATGAAAAATTGTTGATTTCGTAATAAAGGTCAAGTCGTTTTATTTTTACATTAGCAAATTGCGTAATCAAAGAATTTATCAGTCAGGAAGAGCGTTCTTAATTGCTTGCGCATATTTTATATCAACGGATTCATCTACGTACAATTTATTGTGCCAGAAAATTGACCCGGAGAAGATTTCCTGTAAGCTGGCCGACCAGAAAATCTTGTTGCAAGCAGGAAATTTCGGTCATCCACTATGAAACGTCTGATTACATGTAGCATTGAAAATTTTGTCGATGCATTGTGACAGAACCTCGACTGCTGTACATTTACTTCCGGCTGTTATAGTGATTAGTCGTCTTTGTTTCGAGTCGGACAACTGCTGTGGATTGAAAACAAAACATTGTCGTCGTGAAATCGAATCTTAATCCTCAAACGAATGAATGAACTTTCGAGTTTAGATATAAACGTCGAAAAGAGAATGAGAGAGAAGCAAATTATGACTATTAATAAGGTATCCTCAAGTTAGAGCAAAGAATGTGAATATAATGAGAGAAGAAATCTGATGCGGCATTCTTGTGAATGAAATTGGTACATTATCATTTTTCCCGATAAACAAGGACTGCGAGACGTTGAGTAATGCATCTCTCAGTACGATAAACAAACGCTCTTAAGGTTAAGTTTCGAGGTTACGAAACAAACGCTAAATATCATTTATATTCAGCTGATAAAAAACATCACTAACTCAATCGAACCACGATCAAATACTTCTGGCATGAAAACTGTTTGCTTGATGGTTGGTATTAAAAGATCTTGCGCCACTGAAGAACGCGTTTCCTTATTAAGGGGTTTTAATTAAAACTGAAATCTGATCAACTCGCAATTACACGAAAATATATCATGTTGCGCGGAAAACGCGACGATCAACAAGTAGATTACTTTTCATCGCTACGTCATTCGTGGACTTTTGTATAAGAATTTTCGAGAGTCTTTTATGCTCAGCATCCAGACATCAATCAGTTTTAAGTTAATGAGCATCTCCGTAGAAAAGGAATCTTTCTCGTTTGAAGAGCATTCAATTAACAAATCTCCTTTGTGTTAAGTTGCGCAGCTGTAGCGTTGGCATTATCATCTTCGCGACAAAGAAACGTCCGCGTAATCGCAACATCCTTGCGGCAACGTTTTTCCGAAAGCGAGCGATCTCACTTTCAGCCAGCTTATCGGCGAGTATTTCGTGAAAGGGCGCTTGGTCAAACGCCGAGGGGGGAAAATAGAGAACAAGCGGCGATAAGTACGCTCGCGGAATCGCAAACGTAGGAAACGTCGTGCGGCCACTTCCGCCGATAACGAGCGATAATTTTTCCGCTGGCTCAAACAAAGAACGCGAGAGGCTCCGCCAGGCCGGTAGGATCGGGTTAGATAACAAGCTCGTTGGTCAGCTATTTACGACACTTTCGCCGAAAAGTCTCGGCCAATGAATTAGCAGTTGAGTCAGCAGAGGCAACGTGCCGGCCAAAAATCCCCGAAACAATGAATCCAATCATGGAGAGCAATAAAGTTGACTCTAATCTGCGTGAAATCTGCTTTTCGTCGGGCATTCCGAGCGAGCCGAACTCAACATTTGTCGTGCCATTGTCCGAGTCCGCCGAACAAAGGAGCGTGCAAGTTGTTCACTCGGCGCGGAGCGAACAAATTTGCCGCCAAAATAGTGCTCCAATCCACCAATCCAGATCGATTGATGGAATATTCCACTAGCCGGATCCATTGTTGCCGAGGACTTTTCCTCTTGGCTCGAGAAGACTGTTAGGGCGCTCGTATTGCGAACTTACTTTGCTTTGTCTGGTTGCCGGGGTTTTTATAAATCCATATAGAGCACTGCTGGGAAAAAGCACCGCACAAACGGAAAACGTCCGGTTCGCAAACGAAACTAGTGCTGAGAGCGATTTTGGGTGCGAGAGCGTGTGCGCGTGCCGAACGTGACTTGGAAGCTGTCGCGCGTAAGACTGATTCGACGTGCGTCCGTCGGGTCGCCACATGCCCCCGGACTGCCTGTTCCCACCGCGCGCCCCCTACTTCCTTCGAAAGCCCAAAAGCGCCTGCCTGCTTCTCTCTCTCTCTCTCGCCCTATCTTTCTCTTTCCCTCTCGAACTCGCACTTACTCGCTCTTTGTCTCGTTCGCCCTCTCGTCCCCCTTCCCCCTCCCGCCCGACTGCCAGCCTAAATGCCCCTCTCTCCGATCGCTCTTTCTCTGTCGTTCCGTCGGCTCCGATTCAATTGCCCGACCCGCGCCGCCTTTTCTTCGTAACGTAACTTTCTTGGCACATAAATATTATCCCGCGAAACGTGGTTTCCGGCGCGAGCGCGCGTGCCCAGCATCGCCCGGCGATTATCCGGACCCAAATAATCACACTGCGAAAACAGGTGTCCTAAGATGAGACACTGAGCATTCAATAAGAACAAGAATGTTGGCAATGAAAAGAAACGGAGAGTTTCGGCAAACACAAAATGTAGAACTACATTGTAAGAGATCATCGTCGCTTTACGAATGTAAAATTGTATGTTTTTTTCGCGAAATTAAAACTGCAATTACTCTTAAGGAATACTTTTAAGAGATAAATTGGCTGCTTTGTACAGTTTCAAGATCTTTAGCACGAAATTGTTACAAAAATATCATTCCGAAAAGTTATATTTTTGTTGGAATTTTATGTTTTCTAAGTACACGTAATAACTCAAAGATATAAAATGGGCTTATTATGTAAAGACCGGAAATAAAAACGTTATTATTCAATATTGCTTCTCATTTGTGATGATTTCAATCACGAAACTTTTTAATATAGATTTTAATGAAACTTAAAATGAATTCTATATTAAAAGTGATATTTAGGTTATGTTTCACGTACTTTCATTTATCTATAAATGTAAATTTAAACTTCTTATTCCATTGTGTATAGAATGTAAGAATATACGGAATGTGATTTCGTGCACACAAGTGATAGCGTTTATACAACAATAAGAATCCAGTTGATAATAAGTTGTTTAATTACATTCTCTTAGAAAAAATCCTCTTAGAGGGAACTTAATTCTTTTTAATACAATCATTTTTTGTAAAAAGAATAGACATTTTCCTTCTTTTATGATAAAAAAGTAGATTTTTTACAAATTAATTTAATTTTCTAAAAGAATTTCTTTTTAGTTTGTTTTAGATAGATAATCCTTTCAAAGCAAAGCGGTTCTTTCTTGAACCAAAAATTAACATTAACTGAACGATTCATTTTGTTTATATCAAATTAAAGCAAAATATTTACTTCACCCGACCAAAAATGAGTACAAAATTGAAAATTGCACAAACAAAATTGTTAATTTATTTAAGTAATGATCAAATAATACAGTTTAATCCTCAAAATTTCCGTTTATTCAAAGGTTTTAAAATATGCTTTAAATTATAACAGATGTTAGCGAAGTTTTAATGAACTTTTCGTTATATATAAGGTTTTAAGAGGATGAATAATTTACTTCCCTGCTAAATTGTTCTATTATTTTCGAGCACGTAAACATCATGTTTTTTGTTTACCGAAAGTTCGGTAAAAGTATTTGTAGTGCGTTCAGGTCTTATCAGTAACTTGTTGGAATTCTGTGTCACATTGTTCACTCATTAGGCCCTGACCAGAGATACCGACAGACACCCAAAACAGGTGACTCTAAGTTTTATAAAGATACTTGAATAGTTATTCTCTAGGTAAGATATTTGCTTAAATTAATTTTAAGAAAACCAATATTTGTTTAACATATTTGACAGAAAACAAAAAAAATATTGACATCATAACGATTAAATCCAAGACATTGAAATAACCATTTTTAGCGTCTCTACAAAAAGAAAGATATACTTTCAGATACTTTTAGAACAGTAATATGAATGTACAGTAGTATGAACGTCACAATTCCTTTAACCGCAATACAACTTTATTCAATCCTTTAATTCGACGAACTTTATTTTGCCTCTATTTAATAATGGAAAGTATATCTCACGCGTTTAAATATTGGACTAAATAAAATTATATAAATTAATGATTACGTAAAGCAATTTTCAAACTTCATATAAAAATTCGTATACACAAACCCCAGAGGTTTTGTAATATTAAATCATAAATTAAATGTTAATGCATTTTCAAGAAATAAAAAGACGAGATAAAAATAACAAATTCAAATGAAGAAATTTCTCGAACTCGAAAAATGATTTTAATTTGTTACATAAAATTCTCGAAATTCTTGCCATCTGAAACTCAAAAACAGTTATTTCGAAATATCCAATGGACCAGCCGATTTCTAAACGTGTCAACTTTTGTTTGAAAAAATCAACTATTCTGTTTCATGAGTACTGGCAAAGAAATGAAAAATCGTTTCCTTATCAGTGGCTATTCAAAATTGATAATTATTATAATGATTATTGAAAGAAAAGATTCGAGTTTTTCTGAGCTGGCGGTGGCTTTGAGTGTTTGACGCACAAGGTGTGGGAAGGAAGGTTGCCGATCTTGCGAAGGAACAAGACGACTAAGACAGAGACACTCAAAGAAAAAGGAAAGCGTGTCAAGGCGACGGGCTGTACGACCTTCGGGGTCGAAAATGGCACGGCCGATGTTCGGTCGACCGAAAGACCGTTTCGGTTCGCAATCGCGCGACATATTGCCGATCGATCAGGATCGTTGTTTCCTAAACACAAAAACACGTCTTTTCTATCACTGAGTATAAACGAACGATGAGCTTTCCAATATTGCCATCCTTGTTTTTCTGTCTATCGACTATTGACTTGCTGCCCAAATGAAGGGATAATGAAACTTTTTCTTCACTGTATTAGACTAGTTATTTGTAGTAAAATCGCATTAGAGAGGAATAATAGAATACGAAACTAACGCAATATAACTGCGACTCGAAATAGTGTTTGCCACTTTTTCTACTCATTGATTCGTAGAATAGACAAAAAAAAAACAAAAAAAACTACATTTAATTCAACCGTTTCTTATAATTTAAAATTTGAAAAGCTTAAGCTTTAGATAAAATTACAAGTTTAATACTCTATAGCAGGTTGGTGTTATGTATCAAAAAGAGCAAATTAAATCTACAGCTTTATAAATTTTGTTCAAAAACTGAATAAAGTGAAGACTATTGATGCGTATAAGTTAACAGTTCGATCGTGTAAAATTGCGCATTAATTATGAGCAGTTTATGTTTTTACTATCTGGTGTACATTTAAACAGTATCTACTATGGCTTTTACAATTGAAATTAAGCTATTTGTCTTGAAAATGAACTATACTGCTAAATCATGAATGTAACGGAGCGAATATAACCGAGACTATAACCTTGTTCTATTCACAATACGTATATATTTACGCTGACTGATGACACTGTAATAAACTCATCGTATCAATGAAAAAGATTGACATTGTCACGCTGCATTGTGTCTCATTTTCGTAAACTAGAAATGATAATGATTGGAATCATGACAAAGAATAATTTGTAATACGATTTCACTTGTTGAATCAATATCTTCCCTTGCTTTCGAAAACCAACCCAGAAAAATCGAATAATTGTATTAGATAGAAAAACGATTTATTCAAATTAAAGGCAAAAATTGGACCCAGGTGTTGCAGAGTATGACGCAAAAACCGCCGCGCATTATTTGTTCGGCTCGCGCGATTGCTTTTATTTTATCCGTGTAGCTTGTTTTGTTTGCCGAGATCTTCGTGCTCGAAGACTATAAAACGCATTGGCATCTGTGCACGTTGCGGCATGCCGCATGCGCTTCCCACTTTTGACCAATAAGATGCGCGGGCAGACAAATCGCTACGAGTTCGCGATTGGCTTTTTCACAAAGCATTGCAAAATGTGATTACTTTTGAAAGAAAATACATATATCTCTAATGCACAGCAAAATGTTTGCTTTACTGATGTCATCTAACACGCAATAAAAGAAACTCATAATTCAAATGAACTTGAATGAAAATTGGAAAAAAGACAAATTGAAGTATAGATTATATTATATATTATTCAACTTATATAAATATGCATTCAAATAAATTTCACGAACTTTTATGACCGAATGAAATATAATTGTTATTACTTAAACATTCTACATTCTGATGAAGAATAAAAAACACTGCAAATGTTTACTAAAGAAGTTTTTACTAAAGCCTATTTTTTACGTGTTAGAATAGTGTCAGTATTAGCATCCCCTTAAGAGGATGTCAAAGTCGTTCATAAAAGCTTCATTTTATTCATCTCTTTTGCACGTACATGACTCTGACATACTCTTGAGGCTGAACTTGAATTGATTACTTCTAAATTAGAGTTTATAAATAACATTTTCAAAACATTGATATAATTGTAATATTATGGTATAATTCATTACTCCTAAAACATATCTCGAATATTATTTATACAGATATATACAATGAATTTAATTTTATTCATTATTAATATAATATTAAAAGAATATTTTGAACTGGAATTGAATTCATATAATTATTATGTTTATGTTAGCAATAATATTTACGATGCTTATTGAGTAGAATATTATTTACCTGTTGTTATTATTATTATCATCATTGTTATTACATAATAATTTGTTAACCAACATATGTATGTTGGAGAGTGATTTACAAACGCATACCTTCAACCTGAACCTATTACAGTAAATGACATGAATCAATAATATTCTGTCTATAAATGTCGTCAATATCAAACAACTTTGAAAAATGATTGCGTGATTTTGATCAATATAAGAATTAGACTTTGAAGATTTCACACACTAGTGACGATTTCTCGTTTCTACGACCCAACCAATCACTTGATATCTTTTGACAAAGCGCCGTCTTATCAAAAAGTTTGTAAAAGGAAGTAAGCAAAATACTTGAAATTCTTCTCCAAAAAACTGACATTGAAATAAAAAGATATTTTATGCACTTATTTGATTAAAATGTGATCATAAATATTGATTCATTGGAAAAGCCGATTTTGAAAAACATCATATAAATTTAAATTTTCGAACAACTTTTATATAATATTGAATTGTTAAATATTAATTAACTATGTTTCATTTTCTTTCACAAATGGAATTAAAAATGAAGTAAACAATCAAATCATACTCAATATGAGTAATACGAAAAAAGGAGATAAATGTTAAGATAAAAATATAATTGTTATAGATGAAATTTGAAGTCGTAAATTATATTAGGTTTAATTACTTCTACTTTCCCGGATTTCCAACTTAAAATATTTGATTAGTTGAAAATCAATGGAATTAGCGTAATTAAACTTTCTTCAATAATTTTCACATTGAGTTACAGTGGCAAATGACCGACATATTAGTTCAATGATATCGTGTCGCACATACATTAAATCCGTACAGTTTCGTGGTACATTACGGCTCCCTCTTTCAACAAAATTAGACAATAGAACAGTTTGTGAGTTATGGTTGAGAAACGATTGGATCCAACCGCGACGATAAGTATAATTATTATCCGATGAACCAATGGTACGGCTGGAACGTTACACACGTTTTTTCTCCATCGCTTTGACCTTTTTTCTCTCTTACACTTAAACCCAAGTTTAACTTATCCTAGAGCAAATATCGATTACTATGTAATAGTTATAGAAGGTATAGTTAGAATAATCAGATGTTAATTCCATTTATACATTAACATCAACTTTTGTTTCCTGACAAGCCACATGACAAATTTGACTTCAAAAGACGTCACGTGACTTTGTACTTGAAGTATTGCTTTAACCTCTAAAATTGTTTCTACACAACACGTAATTAATGCGTTTAAAGAATATTTTTCAAACGATCTTAATTAAATGCTCGAAGAAAAAACAAAGACTTTTAATAAGGATAATTACTGAAAAAAGCTGGAATTAAAACATTTTATTCTTGAAAAGAGCTATTATCTCCTCTACTTCGTTAAACATAAATGGAATGTAAACAAACAAAATGAAAAGTGCATCAAGTTTGGCTATTTTTCGAACGAACTTTTGTCATTGATTTGAACTGCTATCAATTAAGATAATATAAGCCACAAACATTTGTTGTATTTTAAACTTATAAATGAGCAAATTAAGTCGAACGCGAAGCAAACGGTTCGATATAAAACAAACCAAGTTCGTGGGAGGGACGAGAAGTCTGTGTGTCCAACGACTCCAACATCTGTGGTTGCTTTTGCATTTTAATCGCGTCATTACAATACACGCGGACGGTTATGAAATATAAAAAAATAATCAGCACGACTTAATTTGTTTGTGTACGCATTCGAGCGTGAAATTACGTTTTATTCAAATTTAATAACAATATATTCGTCGTTTGCTGAATTTGCAATCCGCAGACGTTCACGAGGTCAGCATTATTCGAATCCAATTCCACTTTCCTTTTCGCACGCCGATTTTCCCCCTTCTTTTTCCTTGCCACGCTTTTTTCAGACGCCCTGTAATTTTCGACTGCTCCTCCAGCCGAACTCGATATTTCATTTCACATTTTATCGAGTGATATCGAGACGTTATTAGAATCTAATATTGGCTCAATCGTACATGTGTACAGGAGGCTGCTGATATAAGAGGATTACGGAGCTTGTCTATCGCAAAATGTTCACAATGGGCATTACGTGATACATGTGAAAGCACCTTTATTGCTCGGAGTTATGGTCGGTGCGGCGTGTAACGTGACGTAATACATGAGCAACATGCACAGGAGGACAGACGTATCCTTTCACTTTGGCATTTCACTCTCACGAGATGTGTGCTGGCGAGATTGGCAAGTTTCCGCGAATCAGGGTCAATAAGACTTACTTTTACGCTGCGAAATGCTGACACTTTTCTCACTTCGCCGTTATTTTCTTGCCCGAGAAAAACCTACTTTCCGTTACACATATAATTATCAGTTTCATTTCTAACTATGAACATCGGATATAATATTACTAGTAAATATTGATACGCTAAGGTGTGTCTGCAGTCTTTTTGGCTCTATATGGAAATTAGAATATTATTCAGGTCAAGTTTAGGTGATTTCAACAATTTCTTTTTATACACTGTTTTTTTAACGTTAGAAAAGACTTTTTTTATTCCAACGACTTTGCTATATAATTTGGTATACGTTGTATTACGTCGCGACACGTTTAAGTGGAACAGAAACAGATGTCGCCAGACATAATTGGCTGGATTTTGTTAAGAGATAACGTAAATAAAAATATATTTGAATGCACAACTACTTCCTCTAGTCATATCACGTGGGCACTTTCTCTGCCATATCAAACATTGCAACTGTCATCACGTTAACTCCACCACCCAAATTATGTAACTAAAAACATACGCCGATCGAACAATTAAGCGTTTTGAAAGACAAACATATTTTATGTAAGATTTTCACAATCTACTGGTTAATGTACTGTATCATTACAAATTTTGTATGTTCTCAGAGTGAAGTGAAAATAGTGAATTTAACTTTAAATGTTACCTTTTGATAATGCTTCTAAACATCTTTAAATTATAGTAAAACTCAAGTATTCTGATTTCTAATTTGGACATATCAGCAAAGTTATATTTAATTACAAATTTTGAACAATTATTTATTCATATAATTTTTGGAAAAAATAAATTTGCAACAAAAATATTTCTTACATTTTCTTACAAATTTCCTAAGAAAAATAACGTTCTTATTCTACTGAAAATAAATGTTTAACTCATAGTCTCATTTATTGGCCAGTATTTCTAACTTGTTTTTTAAATTAACATACATAATTATTGAACATTAATATTCACTCGTTTAGAGTAATAACAATCACAGTCACAAGTTTTAAAAATATCATTTTCTTTATACACTGTAAATTTTCTCTTTTAAAAGACTATTTTTGTCTCAATAATGGTTCTGCACCTGTCAAACCCATATGACGTTTTCCCAAAAATGTCGAAATGTTAACGATTAATTACTGTTAATACTACTACTGTTAATTACGGTTAATACTGTATAAAACTAATTTCAAAGTCGTCATTTATTAAGAAAAATTGAACAACTTCATAAGTTTTTCTTGAGAAAAAAGAAAGTTTTGCTGTATACACTATTTTTCCAAATTTACTTTATAACATTTTTCTTTGAATGACAACTTCGTTCCCAGTTCATCAGACTTTTAGTCATTTTAACTACCTAAATTGAAATGTTTTAGTTATAAAACATTTGTAATTCACCGTTTCTTTATTTCAGCATTTTATTTGAATAATTACCATTATTCAGTAATAAAATTTAATGATGAATGTTATAAACATAGTTGATTAGAATGCAATGGATTCCAGAATGCGCACGGTTTTTCAAATTCCCAAGAGAGTCATTGGAGAAGTCATTATGCTCTATGGGACTCGACGTGCCTCGAATCGCCCGGATGCCTTGACTAGTCCTTTTCACCCGCGCCCAAAATTCCAATCTGACTCCGAGCAACGCAAAACGCGCACCGATTAAGCCACAAATTGGAGCTTCCTGTGGCTAATATCTCGTCTGATTTGACTCGCCAGACCTTTCTCTGGAGCGAACGATCCTTCGATTGCATAGCAAGCGAAAGAGAAAAACGTTCCCACGAGCGACATCTGTCAAAAACCTGTGACGCAATGATAATAATTGTTCGCCATTGGTTGCAAAACGCTGGAAGACTGATCAAATCGCGAGGTGAGCGGTTCGTGGCGACCGATTTCATGATTTTTCCACCCACGAACTACGTTTCGTTTATGCAACATTTGTTTTCACGAGGAACCGAATAAATTTGAACTGTCTCGAAGCAGGCTATATATATACATATATACATTTCACATATGACGTGATCATTCTTACGTATACTTAAAAATACAATTTTAGCGATAACTTTGATTTAAAATTATTTTATGTACTGAGAAAAGTAAACTATAACACAGTTAAATGGCTCTGATTCTGAATAGTAAAATTTATATGTAAATAGTGAAGCATTTTCTTTAAATAACTGATTTTGTACTTGTTCAAATTCACGTTCTAGTAACACGTCAAGTCGGTTAAAACGTTTATATTTAAAAAGTTATGTTTAGCAAATCAAACTAGATTCACGAAGGAATATTTCGTTCATAATTTATAATACATTATCTAGACACTTGAAACTTTTTAAGATTTTCATTTGTTTAAACTCGTTTGAAAAAATTATAGCATTACAGTTTGTGAAATTTAATGAACTCTGCAATGATTCACATTCACTTGTTAAATTAATAATATGCAATCCTAACCTCATAAAATATTTAAAAGAAAACAATTTACAAATATATTTGTAAATATAAATATATTATTAAATTATAATTGTATATTATTTGGTTTGATTTATTAGGTAATTTTTGCAA
>JABFQD010000501.1:0-25238 GCA_022817045.1 Psix sp. ZL-2020
TATTATTCAATGTCTTTAAAATAAATAAATTTTATATTGATAATATTGTGATTATTTTTAGATAATATATTATTTATAATATAAAATATAATGTCAAAGATATCAGAGACAACGCGCCCAGAGGGTGCGCCTCATCATCTAGTATAAAATAAATGAATCAAGTGGAATTAATAGTCTACATGTAATTTAACAATGTCAAATATAATTATATATACAGAATTAATAAAGCACGTATTGTTTAGACAGTGTTAAAACGATCTTTTGATTCATTTAAATAAACATAAATATTTACTCTTCTTACGTAAAAAATGATTCCATTTAAGCATTATGGAATTATTGTTTAAGAGTACAAACTTTTTTGACGTCAATAAACCTACTTTAATTTCTATTGGAAACTCTATCCCGTCTATGAGTCTCTTACGAGTCTCTTACGGTAAAATGTGTGTTTAGTTTTCTACATTCCCATAGCTCATTAATAAGAGACTTTAAATTTATTTAGATTATTTACCAATAGCATCTTTCTCAATTTTATTATTCCATTTAAATCCCATAAGAACTGTTTATATATTTATAGAAGATATCCATATTTATGAAAAAGCATATTTTTGTTAAAAAAATGTTAATTTTTCATCAATTTATTCATATTTATTCACTGTTATAATTCATAGATTAAATTTGATGATCTGCGAAAAAAATTCTGTATTGATCAGATGTTTTAATTGATTCACAATAAAAACTAGTTTAGTTATCAATTTAATATTAAAAAATAATAATTTTAATCCAAAAAATAAATTTAAATACAAGATGAAATGAATTGATAAAGAAGAATGCTGCAGATGAGTAGAAATGGTGTATCCACCTGTTTGTCTAAGTGTGAATCAATAACTGCAAAACGGCTTAAGAAACGAATGCACGACTGAGCTGCGCGGGCCATCGACCTTAGTTACTGCGTGCATACGTAACATTCTCCATACGTAAGATAGACGACGACCCCAACTCTGATGCGTTTGCTTTTATCTCGTCCTACAGTAATTCTACTTATTTGCCCGTCTGGCGAGAATTCGTTCGCGCGATCCGCACCCTCGATTCAGTTTTTTTACCCCGAACTTTACTACTAATTGAAATTCTCGCATGTTCCTCTAAAATTCTTTTATGCAACATTCGACCACTTATTCTCCAACGTTGATAATTGCCTACTGCATTGACGAGTTTAAAGAAGGGAACTCTCGCGAAAAACCTTGTCACGGTCCGTGTCTGTTATGTCAGTGACAATGTGTTCGATCTCAAGAGTCCAAATTCTCGGCAAAAAAGCAATCGAAACCCGTTTTTTTCAACAACACCCAACGACCTTTCTCGAACGAACTGTATAATGGGATTATAAGGCCTTGATTCTAGTTTGTCAAGGTGAACAAATGTGATTCGGAACTCTTTATGAAAATCGCATTCAATGCATCAACCGTTACTTGAATTCAAACAAATTTTCGTTACCTTGTGTGTCCACTTATAAAAACCTTGTTAACATTTTTCTTACGTCTATTCTTATTGCAATCAAATTAAGCTCTATTTTTATCTCTAAGTATGTTCAAAACTAGTATAAAATCTAATCACACATATTCCATTCAAAATTTACATGTGAAAAAATATAAGTAGAATACAAAGAGAAGTGAGTTTGGTTCCTGCCTGAGGTTAAAAACAATTTCTTGAAACGTTTTTAAATGGAAAATAAGCCATCATATAAGTGTAATTCGGTGTAAAATTAATAAAAATTCATACAAATTTAATAAACAGTTTTTAAATTAATTGGCAATATTTTTATCGGTCAACTTAGCGACAATCAGTTATATATGATAAAACAGAATAGTAAGTTGATTTAAATATAGAATAAATTATGCACGAGTTTTAAAATGCTCGTATTAACATTTGAAAATAAGCTACATTAACAATTATTATGTTAATAATATGTTTAATAACGTATAAATACAATTTGAATTGGAATATCCAAAATCTCATATTGCGTTAAGGTTAACTTATTTTATTATCTAATTAATATAAATTATATAATTCCATAAAATACACATTAATAACTCAGGGAAACATTCATTAGCATATCTGACATACTAAATTACAATATTTCAAAAATATTAAACTTGTTTCTCATAGATAACCAATAAGGTGTTAGAACATAGATAATATTCGAAGTCAAAGGAATGCGAGTATAATAGCGTGTACGTGTGTACAAATGTAGTGAGCCATGTCCTTGCACCTATAACCATTCAACTCAAAATCGACAAGCTGAAATTGAATGCGATGCGTTTTGGTGTAACGAACTTCTCAGTGATTTTGGAGGCGTCTGTTGCGATTACGGTCACGTACAGGTGACGTTGATAATCACGCGTATGACACCTGAATAAATTTTAACATCAAATAATTGTAGAACAGGAGCGGTTTGTTACACGCAATTTACATTCTCGCACTTTCGCTTGCGCTCTAATCGAACGGAATTATTTTAATTTCACAGGTGAAAATGTCCTCATCGCGTTACACGTTCCATTGCATTCACGGGACTACGAAATATTCACGCTAATAACGAAAATCATTCGTAGAATTAACTTGGAATTTCTAATGATATAGTTAATTCGTTACGTGCAACGACAGTGTACAAATATTCGTGAATCCGTTTGAAAGATTTGCTTCGAAATTACATTTTACCAGCATAATTCAAGCTGCGGTAAAATGAATGAGTTCATTGATGTTTGTTTCCAGTATAATGAATGATCAATGATCGAGTCAAATTTCATTTTCATTTTTTCATCGCATTTTTTCGTTTCTAGAATTAGTCAAATTTACATTACAAAAAGAGCATACAAATTAGATATTATAATTTGATTAATAACATGAATATTGATGTACCTCTCGCGATATCTTAGATGTGATCCGAAATTTAAAAAGAAGTGTTTAATGTGTATTCAAAAAGTGTTGTATAATTGTTGGAACTTGCGTATTATGTGAAAATGAAAACGTCTCTATCGTTTTCTCAAGATACCATCAGGTGAAAATATATTCTTAGAAACAGTACATTATAAATACTTTTCTTCAATTGACAATCGTTCTTATGGAACAAGATTTTTTGATGAATTTTTTACGACAGTATTATAATTTAACAGAATGAATTCGAATTTTGGAAAAATCAATGACGAAATGTTGCCAAAGTATAATAATTAAAAAAACTTTCAAATCTTTTTAATTACACACTTTCATTTTTACTCGATCACAATTAAACTGTTCCTAGGTCCATAATTTTCTTTTTATTTTTCTCTGTGAATTGCTTTTCTGAACTTTAATCATTGAATTGATTCTTATGAATTCACTTTGCAAGAACATCACGAGAATAACTTATATCGATTAATTGGATTATATTTTATGTAATCTTCGGGTTGTTTTAATTCTCGTAAAATGACTACGAACAGTAAATACTTCATACGCGAATACGTAAGAAAATATTGAACATATTAAAGTTTACAATACACATACATAGGGCAAGGTTCTATTTAGACAATTTGTATATAATTATAATTACAAACAAATCACGAAATTAGTATATGAATTATATTTGCCATTTGAAGATTATTATGACCTAGAAGTGGACTTTCTATGTTCAAATAATTTATATTGATTTCTTGCAATTTTAATAAATAAAATTCTATAAAAAAGCTTGACTGTATGAAACAGCTTTAAAAAGAAAAAAGACTAAGAAATGATGACTTGGTAATAATTTCGAAATAAATCAGACTTTTATAAAACATAAGTAATATGCTACGATGGTTCTCTTTGTCGCAGATCTTTTTCTAGAAAAGAGTATAGCGTCCTTTGTGGTGTTGTGGAATTTCGTTTTCCAAACAGACATAAAGGTATTGGTCCCTGTGAAATAGATTTCCCATCGTACTTTTTTCTTGGATCACAAAGAGGAAAAAACATAGAAACTATTTCGTGTTTATACATATTAAAATAATATTTCCAGCTGAAATTTATTGGTGCAATTTTCGAAATATTTTTATTCCCACATTTATTACAATTTCCATTTCATTATTTGGTAATTCTGTAAAATCACTTTCGTTTTCTTGGAAAAACTGTTTAATATTCTATCATTTTAATCAATATAAATTGTATTAAATTTGTAAAAGATTCATAAATTTTGTAAAATATCAAAATGCATTATTGTGCCTTAATCGAATTAATTAAATATTACACATCAATAGAAAACGATATTTAATAGTGATTTATACATTTGTCAGATAATCAATAAACTGATTAAGAATTTGAATTCGCTTGACTGAAATATTAAAGATATCAAGGCAATTGAATAATTTGAAATATTAATTCATGTACATAATATAACTATTTTTATCATGTTTGAAATTCATTACTATGAAGAAAATGATTTTTTATTACGTGCATAAAATAATCATTTTAACACATTTATGATACTAAAAGTGATTTATATTTTAGTTTTTGAATCGAGTGCGGAATTTAGTTCGAAAGAATTCTCATAGATGATTGGTATACTTGTTTCGATATCGATCTGATGTTAAATTTCTCTGCACTTTAGACCACGCATTGTAATTACGTCCAATTTCATACTACAACTGTTAATAAATTCGCGATTCAAAGTAACGCTTAACTAATCGGTTACGTAACTATGATAAAAATTCAGTACCCGTTGAATAGGCACTTACTTTTAGTGGCGCGTCCGAACAACTGAATGAGTCGAGAGTTAATGTTCTTGTTTGAATATTAACAAATAACAAACTACTTGTCACTATATTATTCATAGCGCGCGCCTTGTTAATCAAACGCTTTCTTAATGACACCGAAGCATTACTCTGATTAGGATAATCACTTCGGCCTTGATAATATGGAACACAAAAGATAAAATTCACAAATAGTCTAGCTGTCGTTATCGACTTTCAAAAAAATCTATACGATATGCAAAGGTTATCACGATTGGTTCTCCGAGGCATCTGCAGCCAATGGAACGAATTTGGGTGAAACCTTTTCCAGGATTATGTTTACTTTTTTTATCAAAACTACCCTTAAAGTACCTCCATTTTTGCACCCAAAACCAAATTGTTGGAAAAAATGAACTCCTTTTCGAAATTCTCTGGAAATCAAGTTATCGTACATTGAAACTGACTTTATTCTTCCTTGGTACGAGCCAAAGTGATAACCCAAGATAGAACTCTCATTAATTGTATATGCGAGCGTTTGATGTTTATCCCTGCACGTATCGTGGTGTAAAAAAAACTCTGGCCAAAAGTTCAGGAATTGGATGTTTTTGGTACAAATTAAGAAATTACCGCAATTTACGTGTACATGGTGCGGAGTGTGTTATCTGAGATCCGGGTAGAAAACTGTATCAGATGGTAGAATTTTTGGGCAAACTTGATCCTTGATCTTCCTAAAAAGTGTTATCATGCACAATTTAATTTTATCTTTCTGAGAATTCCATCTGAAATGGTTCGGATGCGCAATGTTGAGAAAGCATTTTTTTCAACCATTCCATGGGATTCAGTGTTAAAAGAATTAATTTTATTAATAACATTAGCAACTGATCCAAGAAACGTTAATAAATGACGAGGTAATTTTATTGAAAACGATGCTTGCAAGAAATTCAAAAGGCGCGTAAAGATGCTGGAACCCCGTCGATCTGAATTTCAAACTGGTTAATGAACCCGTTTTGCGACGCCGAAGATGTCGCTGACCAGGTTCGGCAGAAAATGCATCCGAAAGTTTACCGGATCAAGTATCAGGGAGTGTGATGAAATGTGAATCAGTTTAAAATTTCACCAAGCAGGACATTAGAGTCGGTCCTGTTTTAACGAAGTCAGAGGCTAATTTTTCCCGCGTAACATTATCAAACGGTCGCGTCTTGTATTCATTTCAACAGAGATCGTTTGTCTCGATCTCGGAAGCGAAGATGAAAAATCACGCTAATGAAAGGCCGGGAAAATGGGCGTGACAATTATTGATGACAAATAATCGTTTCAGCCGGAACGATTATTCACCTGCGCCGTACGTCACAGCGACTCACTTAGTTATCGTGAGTGACAAATTAACATAAACAGTTTAATAGTCTTCGGGTCGAAACATTGAACGTAACTGCATTAAGTGTCATGCAAATCTTGCCAGAATACAATTAGCTCCTGATAGTAAATAAAAATAATGCTACTTGGTCGCTTACATAACGATATACTGTACATATGCATGGTTGATTAAAAAACGCCAGAGAAAGGCTGACAATTTATCAGCGCACTTTTTTCTGCCCCTAATTCTGATACTTGTAAACACACGTGTTATGTAACGCCCTCATGAAAGTTATATAAATTATAATGTTGTCGAATCCCCTGCATGAACAAATTGCACCATTTTTTCCAATTCAATTGTCTATTAATGCGAAACCTGTTTTTCCTAGAAGCAGGAATTTTCATATATTCTCTTATTGTTTTTACTTAACAGTTTAACTCCAAACTATATTCAATGGGGAAAACTGATTGAACAAATTTACATTTTATATCTTGATATGTATATTATGTACTTCAAAAGTCAGATATATTGTACCTTTGATATGTAATTTTTAATTAACATTCTCATAAGAACATTTTCATATCCTAAAATCGTCGCCGTAGATATTGTATATTTTATCTTCTGTCCAGTTCGTGTTAAATTTATCGAACTGATTCATCTTTAATTGAAGAGTAAACAGTCTTCCCGCGGTATAAATCCCAAGGCGCCGGTTCACACCTATCAGATACTGAGGACGCATTATTTCCGAACACTATTGTTACAAAGATACAGGTTTTAATATAAACTGCCGCTGAAATTTAACTTGCTGATAAACATTCATTTACCAGTTTTCTGTAAGGATGGTAAACGCTGTTACAAAATGAAGTTGAATAACAACATTTGACATGATGTCACAGCATCATCTCCTACTGCAGATTTAAATATCAAAATTTATGTCCTGAAGTTCGTTGTCAGTCTTAAGATGCTTAAGAACTTGCGACACCCGATACACTTGATCACTAGATCATACTTATAAATGTGTCATTCTTAATGTTTTAAGCAATTAGTGGGAATTCACGCTGCTAATGGCACTGGTACTTTGATACTGCCGCACAAATACCTTCTTACGAATTTGATACAAATTTTCTAAATGCGCTAAGTACTTTGGCGCTGAATCTTAAGTAGTATCGCGTTTACCATTAAACAATCCTTAACGTGGGCATTTATTTCATTTTGTTTTCTCGAGAATGTTTCCGTACGATTTATAATTTGGAAGTCTGGAAATTAATTTCTTCAATGAGTGAAGTAATTTTTAATTTTTTAATACACTTTCGATAAATAGTGTATTATATACTTTGAATGAATTCACAATTAGACAATTTTGATCAAATGTTGAATGTGATACTTTATTAAAAGTTTCAAATTATAAGATGCCATGAAAAACTTTATGATGCTTATTCGATGGAGGAGTAAAAAATTCCCAATGGTACTTTCTCAGATATATCTCATTGATAAATTCAATCAAATTTCATTAAATTCAAGTATGAGATTACATAAATCAATTGATCTAAGTATCGTTAAACTGCGCGTTGGTGATAAAAATATAATAATAAAAACAATGTGTAAATAATAACGTGCAATCATTTTGATTGTTGAGTAAATACAATTCTGAGATCTTTTAACTGGAAATTTTATAGTTTTAATCAATTTCTGAATTCTGATTAATGAAGAAACATGCAATTTCGTGATATATGTCGTCATTAAAAGCGCTATACATAATTCAATTTCTCAAATCCATCGAATTGTTGAGCCAAAAGTTCGTATATCTTGCGATTATATTGTACATAGAAGATGACGTAAATTAACATGTTATCAGCTTGTCAAATATAAGTTTCTTCTGACATAATAACGTCGAGTACTTCGAAAACGCAGTAGAAATATAATCGTTCGAATAAAATTATGCTCATATCAACGAAATTGAATAGTTCTTTGTGTAAATTCTGTGTATATCACTAGAGCTCTAGTCACGAGACGATTATTATATTTGTGTGGTCTACCATAAGCGGCACAGAATGACGATCGAGCGAGAGGAGTTTATAATTTTTTTTCTTTGATAAGAACGCAACGTGAGAACTGGTATGTGATATGAAGCTGAGGAATAAGAATATTCACTCTCTCAAGAAAAAAGGAATGCTTGTATGGATTGCCGTCAACTTTGCAGAAGCGATGTCGATAAGTCTGCCGCCAACAAAAGAACATAAAGGAAGTTTATATTCTCTTTTCATCCTCGCCCTTCCTTGCTCAATGTTCATATCAAATTTAGTGTTTCAAAAATTGTTGCAGATAGAATAAAAAACACAGTTTATTGAGGTTTGATATGATCTTCGCGACGTTTTCTTTCCTTTACTTCGAATTGACATAAGTAAAATTGAATGAATTAGTTTGTCTTCTTACGAGACTTTCTCGTCTTGATTCGTGAAGATTATTTTTACCGCCAATAGAAGACTTCTTCTTGGAAATTCACATCACTGCTAGCTATTTTGAATTTTTCACCTTGATTTGTTGCTGATAAATGTATGAGCAGCTCTTTACAGTCAGAATTTCAAATTCGTTCAATTATATTCAAGAAACAAAATAAAGTCAACTTTATACCAGAAAAAAATGATTATTCTGTGTCCGCTTCAACAGAATATGATTATGTTATGTAATCATCTATAAATAATAATAATAACAACATACTCTCATGTAATTATATTTAAAGTTTATTTTGTACGTTTTCTCCATATTCATATATTAGCAAAAAAACTATGTATTTATGGATTCTATCGGAAATTCGATCTATAATGAGGACCGATAATGTTGAGACATGCGCCATTGAATGACGTTTTTTTCGTATGGTCAACAAAAAATGATATTTCCTTGAACTTGTTCACGCGTTCTTATAGTGAAGAGCCGATTAATCGAAATCAGGCAGATCAAAAAATAGGCATGCATTCTGATTAATTAAAGTGATTGACGGGGGTTAAAGCGGTGCGATTGAGAAGGAAATCGTGTTGAATTTAATTCTGACAGCCGAATATAATCAGGCGCCAGGTCGAGAGAAAACTGGCGGGATTATTTATTCGATTAAGCAGACCTGCAAGCTTTCATTTCGGCGGGCAATTCGAATGTACGTTTTCAAATTTCATTCGAGAGTGCCGAATATTGTACGACAGAGAGCGAGAGCATTGCTCGTCGGACCAGTTTTCAACTGACCGACGCCACACCTTTAGATATAATGGAAATCTCAAAGCACACCGTTGTATTTCGCGTGCTACCCATTTGACTTTGTAGTTGGGCTCTCTGCAACTTTCATACACGACTTGACATATTTTCCGCAGCTTATGACTTTCATTAAGGATTTAAATACTATATTTCAAAAATATCAAAGTAGTTTGTAACTTGGTGAACGTTTAACTCAGCCTGGTTATGTTAACATATACATTGCATTCATTTAATGTTGTATATTTCATTAATAAATATAAAACGATATACAATGTCACGAGGTTTTAAATATTGATTAATACATGACTTCAAACTCGCTTCAATGTTTATCATTTAATCAAATTGGTCAAATGATTGATTTAAATAGATATTTGCAGTTTTATTGTAGTTTTTTTGAAGTTGAAAAAGAAATAATATTTTCCTAAAACGTGAAAGGAAAATTCCACATTTCTTGCTTGTTCACGGTGCACAAAATAGTCTATTGTAGGCAAGCAATACTCACATATGCGCACTTCGTATTTTGACTGTTTTGTAAACTTGGGCTTATTATTCAATTTTTTTCAATAGCTTATGTTATACAACCAAATCAGTAATGCGAAGTATTTTGCCTTTTTAGGAAAAATATAATATACAAAATAATCAATAATTGACTATTGATATCTCGAGCGATTATTCCACCTTGCTTTGTCTCGTGAAATAAAATTCGCTCTCAATGTCAATAGCCATCTTGCATCCCTTGTAGTATGACATTCTATTAATTGCAAGGTCATAGGTGCAAATGTAATTGTATTATGATTTTTGAATACAGTTTACATTGTTTGAAACAGCGATGAATTTATACAACGAATGTCAAGTGGAATCATGTCAGGAGTAAAAACATTTGTTTCATACATGTTAAAATTGAGTCTTGTGAAATGACTTAACGCGAATCACGGGCTTCCTCCGCGTCAAGGCCGATACCATTCCTATAACCGTGACAAACTTGATAGAGACACAGTGATTTAATCGCAGATCAGGTACTCTTATTTCCCGGTGGCAACATTGCAACTTTCAGTACAACGCCAAGTTGCCTTTTAATGTCCAATCGTTAAAATGTTTCACATGTTTCAAGCAACACCGTCCATTTCTTACGACGATCAAGATTTATCCAACTGACGTATGTTTCAATCGAATAGAGCAAGTTGAGGTACTTTTTCTCGTTTAATCTGGCTAATCGATCAACAAATAGCTGTAAAAATGACTTTGACAAATTTAAATTGCAGAAGATAATCAATATAATACATTATAAGATATACTTATCTTACACTTGCACTATATATCTTTTGAATTAACAATACCTCTATGACAAAATAAGAATGTACCAATTGCAATATTCATCAACTATTAAGTACGTACATAAACTAAATCTAGTAACTAAAGCCAGAATATTCACGAAGAAAAAATGCAAATGGATAAAATAAAATATAATAAATCGGCATTCTCTAAAATGAAACATAAGAAAATTGGTGTAATTTCTGGAAAGTTGGGCACCATTAGAGGTGGAATATTTTTGAATAAATTTCCGGATATTAAAAG
Source organism: Psix sp. ZL-2020 (assembly GCA_022817045.1). Lineage (NCBI taxonomy): Eukaryota > Metazoa > Arthropoda > Insecta > Hymenoptera > Scelionidae > Psix > Psix sp. ZL-2020. The sequence continues at coordinate 10,900 of JABFQD010000501.1, forward strand.
AATTACCAAGTATATACGTGATTATATTTAACTGAATTTGTGAATTCTCAAACTATGTCCTTCCCATGGTTCGGTTTTTATTTGTCAACAAATACCACGTGAGTGCGTTTAATTAAAAAAGTACTCATGTATCTGAATTCATAAATATTCACGGCTATCGTGTGGGAAATGTGAATTCTAAAATCGAGCGGACGTTAGATGAGGATGATAAAAAAAACCTGTTGCCGCTCGGATTTCACCGAATCGAATTCAAATCGCGCGGTAGAACGGATGTACGATTGCGCATCAGTTAGCGATTACGCGGAAATTGTATCTCACTAAGAAAGTCATAGTAACATCCGATCCGGCGCGAACAGTTGTCCAGTGCTCTCGCGAATGATTAGACGGTGTAATTTACGTGAGTCAGTTGTCCACGGTCAATTTGGTTATCACGCACACGCGGTCACGCCGTTTCCGGCTTAGTGAAATGGGAACCGCTGCAGCAGGCAAAAAAATCCAGAATCACGTAACGCATTAGCCTCACTGACGGAATCACAAACTTGTTTTTCAGACGAAAAATGCCCGCAACGACGCAAGTCCTTAAAAATATATTAATCATAGGAAGTTGTGGGAAAAGCGTCATTCGTGCTTTTTTTCTTATTTTGTTTATATAAGAGGTGCAGCTTGGTAAAGTATGGTTATCATCTCGAATCAGGAAACTCGTTCGTTCGAGGTTGGTCTGATGATTATCGCTTTATTCAGGCGGAGCTGCGTTGATTTCATTTTTAAAATTCCACAAAATTTCTCACTTTTTTCACATCACATCTCTGCTTTCTGTACAGGTTTACAAAAGCTTGGATATCGTCACTGCCAAAGTCACCAAACAGGAACAAGCAATGGTGCCGCATCATATGATAGATATCGTTGATCCCTTGAAGCTCTATACTGTTGTGGATTTCCGAAACAGAGCTCTACCGATTGTAAGTTTGATCTTCTTACTTATCCTCTTTCTTTGGGATATAAAAGGAACAACGGATTTTAATTTCTCTAGTAGAATGGTAAACCTGCAATCAGGTTACCTGGTTCGAATGCAAACTAATTCCCAAGAATCCGAACCGATGCAATTATTTATAGAACCGAAAGTTGAAGGCTCCCGTCAATCAACGTTTTCAAGCATTCTCTCTTTTCAGATGGATTCGATACTGGTGCGGCAAAAAGTACCGATCATCGTGGGCGGTACGAATTATTACATTGAATCCCTTTTGTGGCAAATCCTCCTCGATCACGAAAAAAGTGCAATCACTGTGGACGGCCATGAGTCACAAGCAGACAGCGTGAAGAGCTTGACTTTCGACACGAACGCACAGGCAAATGATGATAGTACGAGTGAACAGGACGAAGCTGTGAGTCCAAAAAAAATTAAGCTCCAAGATGCACAGGAACGATTCTCTAAGGAAACCAACCTCCAACTTCATGAGAAGCTCAAAGAAATTGACCCGGAAATGGCGAGAAGACTACATCCAAATAATAGACGCAAGGTCATAAGGTACGTCTTAGAGTTAACTAGCTTACCTCTGTAGACTAATAATACCATTACCATGTTATGTGGGAAAATGGAGAATGATTATGGCTGTTTTCTGTTTTCATTTGTGAACTAATTAATCTCAGACGCTACATACATTTGAAGAGCTTTTACTAACAAGTGTTGACATTCGCTTCACTTCCTTCCATACTTATATAGATTATATAAGACACTGCGTTTTTTTAAAATAACTCATTTCTTTTGCTATACATCAGAAACTGGAATGATTCCAAGAATATTGTTCGTGATACATTGATCTATTAGAAGGAAAATTTCCAGAATTCCAAATCAGTTAATAAAGCAATGTGATACATATTTAGTCAAAGCGCTTTGTTTGTGCTATTGAAGATCTTTCATTTGTTGTTTATATTTAATGTTAAATTAAATGCAATTTATTATACATGTTGAACATCTTCCGCATGCAAATCCTATTGGAAATGAAAAAAATGATTGGTTGAATCAACTTGGACGAGAAAACGTTGACCGAAAGAATTAGGAGACGATGTCGATGCTTCTCATCCATAGTTGAATGCTGACCCAAATAGGGAAAACAACCGGATATCTAAATCGCCTGCGCGAAGCGTAGGCTGCTAATGTACCGCGTGCTATTGTTCTCGCATTTGAATAATTAATCAGTCGTCATGCCGGGCATGATGCAGCAAGTACGCGGCTCGACTGACACTGTGTAATGGCCAGCCGAAGCCAACCAAATCAAACCCAGCTTATCTGATTTCATTGACTTTCAAATTCTGACGAATCACATAATCTCAGATCACAAAATTCACATCTTTATTTGCACTTCATTTACCTAAATCAAGCAGCTCTGTGAAGATTAGCGCACTTATTATCTAATGCTTATTTACTAAAATTGCATACTTTCACTAGTTATTTCTTTGTATATGTATTAAAAAACAAAAATGTCATCTAAGGCGATTGGAATCATGTTTATTTTCGCGCAATGATATATTTGATTTACAAGTTTTACAGGTAGATAATTGACGTTAGACTATTTTAATGATGATTCTGCATATCAAGGTGTCAATCGTTTAATGTCATCATCAAATGACCTGAAATATAATATTACTTGTTATGCTGAATAAATGAAATGTAGGAGTCTTTCAATCTTCATTCACCAGGTATTACGTTCAAGATGAAGAATTTATCTTTGATTAAGACATTTGGTTGGGATTTAAATTACCCGAGTAATGAGATGACTGGGAGAAATATGATGTTTTAACAAAAGAATCTGTCATTTGTTACTCGATATCCTTAAATAACAACTATTTGCATGCAATGTGCAAGATAATACAAATACCTTCCAGAATTCATTCTACTTGAATCATTATTGTCGTCAAATAAAATTTATCCATCAAGTAATGTATACTATTTCTAGTGTGTTTTAATATTAACTTTTAACTCACAAAATCAGAGGACAAGTGTTTTGATTGATGACGTAGTTAGTATCACATTTCGATGATCTGTTAAGATGATTATGCCGTCAGAGCATAAGTTTAATAGTTTATACTTGTAGATTAGAATTTTTTACAACGCTCCATTCATTGACTCATAATTTAATATTCAGCGATAAATTTGAATATTATTATTTATTGAAAAGACAAAATGAATTGGGTTCAAAGTGAAAATTCTATCAAATATATTAATTTTTTCTTGTAACTCAGAATTATTATGTAAGTATAAATACGTAATAAACCTTTTATATGGTTTATTGACGAATGATAAAATAAGAATTAATATATAAAAAATAATTTGTATAATATTGTAAATACAAGTTACATTTAATTGATTTTTAAAAAAATGCTCATTACTCCTATATCTAATATATAAATCTTTACGATATAAATTAATAAAAATGTTCGTGATAAAAGGTATTTTAACTTCCAATTACCTAATAAAACTGCATGTTGTTATTCTATTATGTTATAATAATTTTATTTCAATTATAATTAGACTTACTTCGTTAATGACAAAACAATCTTAAAACTCGATTTTCCGAAGATCAATCACGAACGTTACATCAGAATTCCATAATTGATTATAAACACCGAGTGAATTAATAACTAATTGAACGTTTTTTCTGCTTTCATGACAAACGTTTAAAAATCAATCAAGTTCAACTGGCGAGTAGTAGATAAAAGTAAAGAGATCGTAAAACTAAAACTAAGTAGCCAGTAAAAAGTGTCCTTTTTGAACTCTTCGTCGTCATTTGCAATATATTCGCGCGCGATAACGGCAAAACCAGTTTCGACAAACGGAAGCAAGAATGTAGTTTCGATGTAACCATATGTTTGCATCCTTCCGCGAAACTTCGGTAAAAATCGGCCCGAGAATGGCAAATAAATGAGCGTGATGCAAGTGACTTAATCCGGGTTAGTAAAAGGGACCAATTACCTGTGGGGTGATTGTCGACGAGCCCTTTGTACAAACACGAGAGAAAGGTACCAAAAGAAACTGTACGCGTATGAATTCGGCCGAACCCATCCGACAAGCTTCAATGTGGTCCAGGGTACTCGTTCACACGATGATTTCGTTTCCACCCTTTCGCCAATGAAAGTCGTCTCTCACGTTCACCTGCTGCCTTTAGTTCCTTTCGGGGAAGCAGCGTCTCATTAGTTGGCCGCCTTTCGTCATTACTAAAATAAATCTCGTACCTTTTCAAACTTATCTTTCGGTTTAGGTTTTTTTGATTTTGGCTCCACTTATCACTCGTGTTTTCTTCCAAAGTATACATGAACGAAACTGCAAAATAAATTACAGTAACTTTTGTGCTATCTTTTTGAGTAGATATGTGACATCGTGTGATGAATTGAGCTCCTGGAAAAATTAACAACCCAAATTTGGTATCAAATATATACGTGAATATATCGTTAACTCGATAACTTCCATGTACGAAAGTGTCCAAAGTTCTGGCGTGTCAATTTTTCGTGTATGATAAAACCAAATGACGGTGGTCTTAACAATTAAACATTTTTGACAAATCCTTTCAATGCGTTTCATTTATTCAGCAATTATGTGTTTCTTTAATTCCAACAAGCTGTTTTAATTATACAATGGTAAAGATAAAGGGACATTCAATTAGAGACTAGAATTTTATCATTTCCAATTAACTGTAACTCCAGGTAATTTTATCAATTTTGGTGCTTTTAAAAGAGAAGATCAAATTTTAGAAACCATTTTTAAAATTGCTAGCCAAAAAAGTAATTAAAACTTTATAGTAGATGGTGCTACACCTAGTTAAACAAATTGTTTTTTTGAAATTAGTGTACTAAGTTGTACTCAATGTATAGGCATTTTTACATTACATTTTATGTTCGAAAACTATTTTTCCATAGCAGCGACTCCGCGAAAAAAAGCAGAGTAGACATGGGTCCAAACGAGCCTCATCTTTTGGACGAGCCCATTCTAATTCAGGATGGGCTGGATCTGATTCGTTTAATGTATATAATACAACCCAAATGCAGCTTACATCCAGACTTTTTTTTTAAAAATATTGCATTCTGGATGAAAGCTAAATTTAATTTATATAGTGCTCATCCTTATACGCATCAAATCCAGCCTCGTAAAAAAGGGAAACATAAGCCAAGTGAATTGCAGTTAGTTTTGATGTTAACCGCGAGCCAACTATTTGCCCCATTACTTTTAGGTATCAGTCATTCAGATGCCATTCGATTCGTTCTTATCATCTTCAATAAAAAGTTTTGAAAATCGATGAAATTTCAGTAAGTTATCATCGATCTAAAAAAGTATACTTTCTTGAGTGGAAATGTTAAAATTGGATCAATGTTGGATAGAACTGGCATTTAGATGCCATCTTACATGGCTACAAATACCTGACTGATACCTGGCAGTAATAGGACAAATAGCTGGCTCCCAATTAATATCAAATCTTATTCCCTTCTTTTCTTTTTCACCCGGGTAGACCAATTTTGTTCAGTGTCTATCCAGTTATTACATTTCTATTCGAGAAAGTGAAATTTTTTCGACCGATCATAGCTTACTGAAATTTCATCCAATTTTTTAAATTTTTTGTGGGTGATTACATTTTATTTATTGTTTTTTTATATGGCAATTTTTTGTATGGTGGTTAATAGTGTTACGTATCATCGTTGAACTACAATGTCTGCTACAATAATTCTTGTACTTTTCGTTAGTTAAATGCGGTAATTGCAATACACCAAACTGAAACTGTAATCAAAAAAGTAGAAAAGTGTTTATTTTTCGATTAGTCATAATTTTCTGAATTTTCATCCAATATTGAAAAAAATAATTTCTGTAATTGGTAGGAATAAATTAAATTTGTATTATGTAAAATTAACTAAAAATTCTGTTACTGTCAAAATTAGTTTCACAATTTGGTCAAAACCTTTTGTTCAAATAAATGTGGTTCGATCTGGTACTAAGTCGTGATAATTTTTGAATAAATATTTCGAAGGAGGAGATTTTCTATCTTTTTTTATCAGTGTATGAGTTTGAAAAGTAGTTTCACTCATAGAAAGTGTATTGATTTACGAAAATTAATATTAACATCATTTTATAATGTGGTTTATTCTTTTATTATTAGAATTCGTCACATTTGGTGCAACATAAAATGACCATAATATTAGTTTTTTACAATGTAATGACCGAAGTTTGAATTTATTTGGTCGAGATTTTTCTATAAATAAAATCATTTCAATTAAAAATCAAATATTTTTCTATATACAATGTAAAAATAAGTCACTTTTTTAATAAAGAATTTGAAATGATTCTAACCAAATTCACGTGTAGGAAACAAGATACCCAAAAAATCTTATTTTAGACATCAAAAAGACTTTTTCAAGAGAGTGTACAAAGAAATTTTCGAATTTATTATGTTTTATTTCACAGAAGTGAATCATTGTGATTTACATTTCACAGTTTGATAAGGAAAAAGTACTTTTTACTGACTAGAAATACAAGAGAGAGGTAAAGCTGAAACAATTTAGCAAGTCTATTTCTAGTGGTCACGAATGCTCGTTTACGCGGATAGTTTGTGTGCGAATGTGTATTATTTGTGCAATTATTGTTGACGAAAAATGTATAAAAACGAAGCTGGTCGTTCGAATGTTTATCGCGGCGTGGCGTACTTTTTCAGCTTAGTCTATCTAATGATGTAATCAATTTCTATATGAACAGTATTCATTCAATAATCGCGGCATAATTAAGATGTTGATATTAAAATAACAGACGGTTGTTATGTAATTGATAAGTAACTGCTATCCATGTTATCAGAGCATCATCAAAAACAGCCTTACGTATGACGCGACACGTGTAGGAAATGAGGATGTCATCGAAAACGAATATAATTAATGCGAAGATGGTTCATTCTCGACGCGAAATATATTGACGCGTGCGTCGAGCCCGAATTAGAGTTGTTTGCCGAGAGAACTAGCCAGTTTGACCGCAAGAAGTCTGATGGCCATGCAGACACCTGTTTTCCCGCTGCACAAAGGCCCGTAGAGTGAAATTAGTGGTCAATTACGAGGGAACAATGCGGGTTCAAAAAAAAATAACTAAGTATGCGAAAAATACCAAATTGGCTTCGTAAATATTCAATTGTCGGAAGACGACCAAAAATTACAGTCCTCTTTATGACAACAAAGTCGGGGGTAATTACGGATTTGACAATATTGAACCGGAGCCCCTAAATCCAGACCCCCCGTCTTACTTTCACAGAGAACATAATCCAGTGCGGCCAGGTGCTTGAACGTACTCTTAGGGAATGGACGCTGGCAAAGAAAAAAATAATGTGATCGAAATACGTAGGTGTAGGTCTCGCAGACAGATATTAGCTAAGGTCAGGTGAAAATGTTACGACGAGAGCCAGAAGAGCATTCATATTTGGGGCTCTTTTTTTCTGTCAAGTCTATAATTGCTCTCACAAATTCGACCATTTCAACCGAATCGACGAGATACGACCGAGTGTCAGGTGACGCAAGGTGGAGAAAAAGATAAAATGATGGTAAAACGATTTTTCTGGGATTCGGACCTGTTTAACGGAATGGAAAAGAGATACTTGAAATGCTGTGAGAATAAAAATAATCGGGTTGTAAATCTTTGAAATTCCTCACACATGCGGGGATCACGTTTCATGCTTATGATTCGAATCGGTAGTTATTTGTTGGTTTTCATACACTCAATTCGAATTACAAGCCGTCATTCATGTGCCTTTGTTTGCAAAGAAAAACCTGCTTTTATTGTGATTCGAGTCGGTTTGAGCGAATATTTGATTCGTATATCGATCAATTGTGATGTATATATTTATATTAGGTTCTTATGCAAAAGACAACATTGAAATACTGGAAACATTAAAGAAATGTCGACGGGAGAACAAAAACGTGATACTCAAATTTGAAGAAAAGAACAAAACACCAGATATTTGTCTTCATTTCTGAATAAATTAGAAGTGTTATATTAGACACCTGACAATTGATCTTATCTATGTGAATGAATAGACGACTTTTGCTAAATTCAAACTCATTCAAAACTAATATCAACGGGATATCGACACAGCAATGATGTGCTATTAGCTTTGATGGCAAAAGTGTCGTTGTGAGTCCGATGTCCTCGGTATTGTCGCCACAAACATCCACGCACGCGGAGCGTTGTACGTGAGCCACGTGGATCATATACAGGTTTCTCTCGGAGTCATTGCTCGATTGGCCGACACGTGGTAGGAAATCAAGCTGCCGCTATTGCGACCTTCACTTTTCGGCAGGCCCTTCGAGCACGGACCCTTGGCATCGTTGATTAAACGATTACAAGGTTACTTACCCCTATCGCCCACCAATCTTTCCCGTAAATATCAACAAACCGTACGTTATCGGTTAAATCGTCCGACAATCCCAGTTAACGTCACCAGTCTTTTTAGCCTATTTCAACTATTTTTATGCTCGGAATTTCAGAATATAGATACTACACAATGTGTCTCGAGTAAACATTTCACTAGACGCTCAGTAGTATTATAAGGATTTTATATGACTTAAATATGACGTAATAAAAGATATTAAATTTGTATTTTACCATTTAGATGAAATCTTTTTTTAAAAATGAATGTTTTTTTTATAAACAATTACTAACAATATTTAATGTTTATATATTGATTTGTATAGTTTTAAAAAAATGTCTCTTATACTAAATACATTTTTTCAAAATAATTAGTTTTTATGACATTGCAAATTTGAGATACGTGGTAACTCAATGATTGAGTTATAGACATTTATGTTCATCGTAGAATTTAAACAGTAGATTAGAAGTCTTAAAGTTAGTTGTGTAATGTTGTCGATATATAATCAAAAAGATATCGACTTAAGTCAATTTAAAGTTTAGTCTAATCTACTAAAATAATAATTGATTAAAATTTTCAGTGAATTTCAGAGAGATCATTTTAGATCGTATTTTGAATGAATGAAGATAATATTATTATTATGAAATTATGAATTATTATTACAATGGATTTTATCGAATAATAAACACAAGTTATTTCATTCCAAATCTCTGTATCATTCAAATTTTATTATATTATAATGTTAATGATTTGATCATACTTTGATGAATAATTTCAATTCGGAAAGTTAACTCCATTGAATATAATCTTACTAATACAACGTTCCTGACAGGGTTGAAATTGAGTATTATTTAACTGGATATATAACGGAACACATATAATATATTTTATTCATGAAAAAATAACATATATATACAAATTATTAATTGAAATTTATGTCTATGAAATACAAAACACTGCAAAATGAAGTTGAGAAAATTGTTATGATTTTGTTACAAAAATACTTGTAATTGTATAGCAGTGATTGAATATACTTTTGTTTGATTGAACTGATGAATTTTTTAAATTATTTTTTTTTCATATCTCTGGCCAAACTGAAATCACTACTTTTAGAAAACAAAGTTGTGCAAAAATCATTTTTGCCGCGATGAAAGCATGATTTAAATGAAGTAATATAGATAAATTTGCCGTTTATAATATTCATCTATCATCGCAAAATGAATATTTATATTATCAATTGTGCTAACGAATTAAGTCTAGAGATAAAATTTAATTCTAAAACATCATATTAACTTGAATGATTTTTATCTAACTATAAGATAATTTAATAAGCATCAGAAAACATTTTATCTCACTAAGTTATTCATTTTTACGAGAATGAATTTTCATAGATACTTGTTTAACGTTCATAATTTTTTCACTAAGAACTTGCAAGTTCCTATTTTACTGGTAATTATAACACATTATAATCTCATTTTATGAACATTCCTGCAACAGGTATTACAACAATTTTAACAACTGAAAACACATTTGCAACATTGTAACTTTAATGCTACCTGTAAAGTATTTTGAAATTGTTAAACAAACCTTTTGATACTAGACTACTAGGCTAAAATTTTACTTTCGTTGCTTGCTTTATGTTTACATCAACTCGAGAAACTTGTCGTCGCGAATCCCAAACTAGTCGAAAAAATTCAAACGCAATATATTTTGCGTCATTTCTGTTGAGAGACTCTGATAATAGACTGTATTGAACGGATTGGTTCGCACCTGAAGATTCGGAAGGTACGTCCCAACACGCAGGAATTTTGTATCAGCCAGCGAGGGCAAGCTCATTCTGAGTTTAATTACATTGTCGGCGACGTAAAGATAAATTAGCTGGGACAGCTAGAGTTAGGCAGAGATTTACGACGGTCATTTCAGAACTAAAGGAATTGGGGAACGGTGCGAGAACAACAAAGAGGGCTGTCAAGAAACCGCGATGTTTCGCGGAAAACGGTCTCGTATGAAGTAGCCTGAGAAAAGACTATAAAAGAATCCACTGGTTTGAACCCTTACTAGATTAGGTTGGTCGATATTCATTTCAAAGCGGTTTAGATCAGGGCAACGAAAATTAATGGAATGACAAAGATGATCGAAGCCTTTGAGGGTGCAAAGTACTTCAGTATAATCAGAAAGGAGACTTGAAAGTTTGTTATTTTTATAGACGAACTGTATAGCATGTTTTGGTATGATCATATAAGATATTTGATACTTGAAAGGTTGTGATTATTTTATAAAATTGTAAACATATTTTAAATAACAGAGAAATAAACACAAAACCGGAGAAAAATTGAAATGAAGAATTAAGTATTTAAGAAAGCTATTCAGTGGAACTAATAAACTTACATACTTATTTCTTTTTTTAATTAATAGTAGCCTATTAAAAATAAATGAAGATAAAAGATGTAGCTGTTAAGTGGATCCTGTTGTATCTAGTGGTGAAAACCGGATTATAGTTGGCATTAATGTTATAAATTACGATTAATCTTTTTTATATGCATTGAATTTAAATTTTCAAAGTATTCTCCGTGACAAATATTCGTCATTCTATCATACGTGAAATACGTTCATGTATATACTTTGCAACATTGTCAGTTTTTTCAAAAAACATTTTCTATTTAATTGAAAAAGTACTCTTATTGGCTGAGAATCTTACTGCTTATAATATTGTACTGTTTATTCCTCATAATACATAATAATGTTATTACGAAAATGATATTACTACGAAATATCATTTTCGTTTTGTCAGTATTTATATATACATATTAAGGCAATAATTCATAAGTGATCGTTGCGATGTAATTCGGCATGCCATTGTATTTAATATTTGATGTAACATGTGCACTTGTTAGGATTATATAGCTATTAAAATAAACTTAATACTTTGTAAACCGATCCTAATGTACGATATCCGCATTTAGATTGTGACTATATGTGTACTGATTCTAATTAAGATAAACTCCGATCGTACCGTTTCTTTTATTCCTTGGAATTTACTGTTAATAATAATAATAATAATAATAATAATAACATATTTCCATAACATAATTCCAGACATATCGCAAAAAGTCTTTGTTACAATAATTTCGTTCGATTGATTTTGAAGCAATGAGCTAATCAGCTGATTTGAAAAGAAACTAGTATAAAATGGTGCAATCAGTGCAAAAAGAAATGCGAAAAATGCGACGTTCATTTTCCAGTTCTAAAGATAGTTACATCGGGATGTCGCGTAACGTGTCGCTAGCATCGCATGGAGTCTGCGAGCGAGTTGAACTCATTCTAGAGATTGTGTTTAAAATAGACAAAACATGAGAATTCGGTCGCTCGTCGAGAACTTGAAATCATTTGGAATATTCTCGAAGACATAACAACTTTGGCAGACCGCGAAGGGGGGTAAGAAATTGCACGACGAGTGAAATAACAAAATGGAAAGCCTGCACGTCAGGTATCGGCACCTGCGCACGGGCCAGGTCGTCCGCATCGCTGAGACAGGACTTCGCAATCACTATTTGAATCCTTGCCAAGAAATTCCCTTTTCTTATTGCCTCCAGGCGGATGCTTCTCTTGCAGTTTTACCAAGAGTATTTCAGATTTAGAGCACTGTTTAATGCCGTACCCGAGACAGTTTCCCTGGATGCAAACCGATTTTACGGGACGTATTGCTGACGTAATCACTGATACTGGTATGATGAATATATGCTGCTATCCGGTCTAGACAACATTTGGAAGTATCCAACACGCACTTTCTAGCATTCATTACAGCACAAGTGCCTGCTCATTAAAAGCTCCTTGGCAATCCTTCAAGATATCTCAAACATAACCCAAATTCGACCCATTTTGACTCGGATCGTTGGTCATTTCTCTTTTTTTCCCATTAATTCGAGTATCTCAGTGATAAAAGTTGGGACTTTCTAAATGCAAATGCTGAAACCACCTGATACCCGAGACGGCCAGTAAGGAAACACTGATAGGCACTTATTATCCATTCAATTTGCCTAAAAGATTTGTGTAATAAATATCAGCAACCTCCTTACACTTATAGCTAATTAATAAATTCGAAAACTAGGAATTCCATTGTTTGCGTGAGAACAACACTTGCGGTGGCGTTATCGCTCAAATGAGTCAAATCGTGAATGAAAACGAAATAAGGTGCTGTCGTGTGTCGACGGAATAAAGTGACGACTGATCGGTCTAGAAGGATATAGTCACGTAAAATAGAAAGGAAGTTGAAGATTAGCTATTCCCTAGTAGTTGCTAACTTTGCTTGGCATACTGATTCCAGGCGTTAGAAGTTTGTGGGTCAACTTGTCCATTTAACACGCGCCTGACGGGGGCCTAACTATCATTGCCGACTTCGGGCTCATCCACACGCGGAGAACTCGCCGTTTAAATTATACTTGTCCGGCATAATTAATGCGTCATTTGAATTTACATGAGCTGATGCAATAGATAAACACCAATGTCTAGGAAAAGGCTAACATTCTTATTCGCAAGACAAAAGCCGACGGATTAACATACGTAATGCCGATCATCCAAAATGTATGACAATTCATTTCGGTCGAATTAATTGGGTTTCGGCTCGTCATGCTATTTATTGGTTTCCCAACTTTCACGCGACTAACTTTTGAGGGTGGAATCGATTTTAAAATATACCCAAAATACTTTTGCTTTTCTCTGAAGTATCAAATTATTCAACGGATTATATATGATACAACGGGATAAGTATGAGAACAACTTCGATATTAGGGATCCGGATAATGAGATGAACGATTCAACGGACTTTTTGAATTTAGATATATTTTCTTTTATTATACATATTAGAAAATCCAAACTTAATACGTAGCAATATTCATTTTTCTCTTATCTTAACGATATATCAATATAAACAACTCAAATTGCTTTACTTTTAATTATTCTTTAGTAATAAACAAATTTTTTGAAATAAATTTAAATAATAATTACTTATTTTTGTTGTATTATATATTCATTAGATAATAAATTGTTCTATATCTATATAATAAAATTATACAATGAATTTTCTATAATTTATATAGAATTACATGCTTTATAGCAAATGTATAATTATTCAGTGAAAAATTGCAAATTATTTTTTTTTACGACTTACAGGTTTTTTTCTTAAGCTATGTTTGAATTTCGTATAAAAAAATGAATTGAATAAATAAAAGAGCCTACCTTGTTTATGTTACAATATGAAAAAATGTACTTTTGGTGGAGACATTAAAACATTAGAAACTTTATTTAATAAAAATTACGTATCCCCTAAAGTATTTCGATTAACTGATTATCCGCCATCGATTAATAAAAATTGATATTTCTGAATTGATAAATTAATCGAATATTTCTCACTAATCGCCTATCTTTACAAAAATCAAACAACTATTAGGAAGTCATCTTCAATCATTAAATCAATTAAATGTTTGATTTCTGTTAGTAATAAAATATATTTTTAATAACATAGTCGAGAAGTATCTTTTGTTAATATTTGAATGGAAAATTATTTAATAACCAAGTTTTATTTACCAACATATATTCTTGAAGAAACATTTTATGCGTTTGTATGGTCAGATTTTTATAATAAATTATTTTATAAATTTTTAGGATTACATGATAATATTTTAATCTTCAGATCGCCGTACTCCGATATTATTGTCATCACAAAAACGAATGTTTCAAAATTAAAATAGTTATTTCAATTTTATTCAAAATAAATACAATTAAATATTTAATCAATTTAGAGTTTTCTTCTCAATAATTAATTTGCCATCTCTAGGAACTAATAATGAAACACTGTTTTAATGACGTTTCGGAATTTTATTATTCCTTCTTCAGATTTGTAGTTTGTTACATTTTAATTTTTTGTTTTTCCATTGTAATTTTAAATATTAATTTTGT
>JABFQD010000502.1:0-25228 GCA_022817045.1 Psix sp. ZL-2020
AAAAGTCATTTCAATGTCCACCATCATTAAAAAAATAAATTTGAAGATAAATCTGAATAATTTAATTTTAAATAAACATTAAATCCATAAAAATGAACTCCAATTAATAAATATAATATTTAAATTAAGAAAACATCTAGTTTATCATGAAATTACTTATCATGTAGTATGTTCACATAGTAAAGTAGATAAAATGTGTGAAATAATTCACTCGAACTTAGGTTCCTAAAAAACCAACTGAGTTGATTCTATCCATCAAAAAGATAAATTAAATTAAATTATTGGATTGAGTAAATCCAAACTATCAACCAAAAACTTGTGTCAAACAAAATTTTAAATTAATTAAGCAATAAATACTTCCAACCTTTTTAATTAAAAAATCACGATTTTAATCAAATTATTCGATTTATAGAATCCTCTCTGCTATATTATCACCCTAATAGATAATTGTATACATATAAAACGCAATTCGAAAAAAATCAATCAAATCTTAAAAAACTTTTGTTTGAATAACAGAAACATTAAAAGTATACATTTTTCCTAGAAACTAGATTAATTAAACAATCCCTTTCTATTCAACAATTTGATTTAATGTATAAATATAATGAAACAAATGTTTAAAAAAATAAAATTCTTGTTACATTTTATAGTTCAGTTTCCAAGGTTAAAAACAATGAATTAACAATTTCATAAAGTAACAAATTATTTAATACATATTTACAAGAATTGATAAAATAATCTCTGCATTATTCACTAGGTTTCCTTGATTTTTCCCTCATAGACTTTCTCTTTGCTAAAAATTTATAAGTATCTTTGGAGACCAAATAGCTGAGTCCCCCAATGATAGTAGTAACAGCTGTAACGGCGCATAAGCCCTGAAGAGCTGGATGGTCCACGTAATTAAACACTGGTGCTGCCAGAGCCCCAGCTACTAAGGTGAGTTGGACGCCAGTGTTAATCTTACTTGCGATAGTTGGTGCTAATTGGACCGTGGCATAAGTTGGATCGAAATAGTTGGCCAAAGTTTTCTAAAAAACATTATACAATAAATTTCATCTCTTTCACTCACATTGCTACATTCTTCCTTATTTACATATTCTTAACATTATATTCCACTTCACCATCAAGACTCAAATTTCAAACTTTAAATAAACTCAAATTTACAAATATGAATAACTTCACATTTACATTTTATGTTACAGTTTCATGTTTTATAATTAAAGTTTATAATAAAAATCTTAATATAAATATGAGTAAAAGAATAAACGAACTGCTAATCAGTTCAGTTGTTGTTTATTTATTTTTTTATTTGTATTTATATATTTGTATTTATTTATATTTCAAACGAATTTGCATAAGATAAAAATAACAACTGACCGGGTTTGGGAGAGAACAATATCTCACATAAGATGCTCCCATCACAAGTATAACGTCTCTAGCAACCACTAGATAAGTCAACGACATCGGTATCAAGCCAACCCATGCTAAAGAGAGGAACAGTGTCCCAACCAACAATTTGTCGGCCACCGGGTCGAGAAAACTTCCAAGCTTCGAGGCTTGAGAAGTCCATGTGCGGGCGATCCATCCGTCAGCCAAGTCGCTTAATCCAGCTACTCCGAATAAACACAAGGCCACCTAATATTAATGTCAGCGATCAATATACGTTTAATTATACTCATTTCAATTATTCAAATAGATCAATCCAATGTAAAATCTTCAAAAAATGAATGTATGTACAAAAATAGAAAATCTATTCACTCTGTTTTTATCTTTCAAATTACATATTAAATCTAAAATTACTGTACCGGGTATTGTTGGGTTAGAATCAAATAACTAATACATGGTGTCGTGACGATTCTCGCGACACACAGGAAATTTGGTATTGTCCAAATGTTTTCCTTCTCGATGATCTGCTCAACCTTTTGTTTGGTCTGCTTCAAATCGCGCAGCAGCTTAGTGCGCAGCGCTTTCCTTCTTTCCCGCCGCTCTTTGGTGAACAGGTGGTCTCCCTGGATCTGCCGTACCTGGCCATTGCTTTGATAGAAACTCGATCTAAGCTGGCTGAGGCATCGCTGGAAAATACACTTTTCTCTGACGACATTTCTAAGTTGCAGTAATGTAAAGTAACTCATCATTGTCCGATGTTCTCATTGAGAGTGTGGCAACCGCAAAGTCAAACTGAACTCAAAATCAATTTAACGAAAAATTTATCTAACCGAAACTTCATGCTCTTAATTCCGAAAGCTTCCACATCAACGCAGCTTGGAGGTTAGGTTCTCGGAGTTCGCCGAGTCTTGACTCCGCATCGCTTGTTTACGTGCCGAAACACAAGTTAGGCAAGTGGGATCGATCGATATTCAGATTCGAAATATCATGTCAATCACATTGGTCACTTGAGTCGCGCACCGACTCGACTTTTACATCTTCATGCGCGTGTCTAAAATACTACGTGTTAAACTGTATCTGTAACCTCCACAAGTACAGCCTGCCATAAATTGGTTATTTCATGAACACGAAGCTTAATGACAAAGTCTAATCAACAATTATGCATCGTTTTATATATATACATATATATATTAATTGATCAGTGACGTAATAATGCACTAAATTATGAACGACAGAAGAAGAAAAGCGGAAAGAAAGAGAAAGAGAGAAAAGAAAGTGACGAATTGAAATAAACGATTAGTAAAATAAATAACTGTTTTTAATCAATTGCTGAATTCCTTAGTCAGATCAGATGTTCATTAATGAATAATAACAACAGCATTATCGTTTAAAGGTCAAATAAGAATTGCAGAGTTGAATAATATTAATACATATTTATTATAGATTCATCATCATCTCCATACATAATTCATCATACTTTAGTATTTTATTTCGTAACTTTTGATCGTGATCTATATATATAACACTCTTCTAACAGCATGGATCAGAGCGAGCCTTGGTAACATTTTCCTTGACGCAGTGTAATTATTGTTTTATTATCATTCGTTATTTCACAAGAATAATCAAATAATAATACGACGAATAAATTACGCTCGCCGTCGTAAGTAGGAAGGGCTTTTCACAACCATCATTTTGACCTATTAACAATTATTATCGTAATCAAACATTCGTTCAGTCTCGTCGCGATTCATTACATCAGTGTGGAAGATTTCGTGCGGCCCTTCGCAGGCTTTGATTAATTATACATATCAAATATATCGTTCTTATTAAATAATCCATCAACAACGCCCTCAATCGCCTGATTCGCAGATGATAGTTTGTAGTTATTTATTGTAAGCCTCCGCTTTACGTATATTTACAGTGTCACATATACGAGCAGCACCCGCGATTATTTCCGCATTATCATTTCCATGCTTCTATGGAATTTGATGAAACGAGTCTGATGTAAAATGTACAAAAAGTTTCCCTAGTAAAATGACCTTAGACTGACAATATATTAAAAATATATCAGAAATTTAAACGATGGTTTTTACAGTTAAATAATATCTTACAGAAATTCATTTACGAATTAAAAAATGATAAAAAATAATGTTTAATATTGAAGAAATTTTAATATAGATTTATAATAAGAAACTATATTGACAATGTATAGAAATATTGTTAAAAACATGTTTAAGATATTTTACAAAAAATTAATATATTAAAGAAATAAATTTAAGTGGCATTTTTGATATATCTTTTTTATATTGTTCATTATTTATATTACTAGAGTTACGCCAATTCTAGGCAACGATTTGCTGGCCTTATTGCAAGTCGTTTCACAAACGTCATTAAGCTGAACTATTTATCAAGCACGCTGTTTTGGAAATTCAATTTTCATTTTGTTTCTACTGAGCGTTGTTTAGAAGTTACTCAAACGAACTTTAAGTAACTGACTGGAAATCAAAACGAGGTCGTTTCATCAAAATCAATCCCGCTGTTTTATAAAATTCTACTGCAGCAACTCAACATGCCAGATTTGTGCTGCACCGCAAAACAAATTCGAGCGTGCAGAACAATTGAAAATCAATCGAGCTACAGTATTACCGCGTCTCTAATGAAATCATAATTATGTGAAAGATTCGTATATCACAATCAAATACTTTGTTCAATTACGCTTCGAATCGAAATACAACAACTGCCGTAAATGAATTGAGTTTCAATCTTTGACTATTAACGTTCGCAAAGAAACGGAAATGTAAAATCGCGTTTACAAATATTGTCCTTAATATATTTGCATATAATATCTTCTGGACGTTTTCGAATGAACAGAGAGTGTTTATTTCTCGTTCGAGCTACGTTTCTCATACATCGTTAAATACTCGGGCTAAATTTACAAAAATAATTCTTAAATTTACATTTGAAATGTCAAAGTATCACAAAAAACAAAATATTCGAATTTGTAAAGCGTCGGTCTGAACTTCGCGCAAGATTCTCTGTACACTTATGGTGCTAAGGATTGATCGTATGTATGTACAAGTGTGACTATACAAGAGAAACAAACTACATTTTGCAACGGAACTGAGTTAACTTTTGATCCAACATATTCACTTAAATTACGTTTCCACAATCGTCGCCCGCAACTTATTCAATATATACCACATCCACTGTTCTTCCTACCTGCACGATTTTCCGCGCAACTATTCTTTCGCTTATTATACGCAGTTGCTCATGCCACCTATGTGGTCATGTGTATTCGGAACTTGTTCATTATCGTCAAACTTATTCACATTTGACACCAATCATTACGCGTATTTTCAACTCGAATTCGAGAGCCAAGATGTATTCCTTGCTTCGATCAAAAATCTTGCATCACACAGTTTAATATGATGAAATATTTTTTAAACAATTTTGTCATTTTTTCATGATTTTAATATCAACCAAAATATACTTTATGAATATGACTGGATTGTTTGTATTAATTTATTCTTGAAGCAAACAATTCATCTTGAAATATAGTAACATAATATCGTAGTGTTCAATATAAAATGCTTTAAGCATGCGATTTATATGTGAACTAAATGAAGTTAAAAAATAGAACTGTTCAAAATGACCAAGCAGGATTGAACATGAGACAGTGAGTTGCAAATAGCACTGATTTTGTCCAGTAAAAACAGTAGTTGATTTTTTGTGAAAATTGTTAAAGTTCACGCACTTATAATTGAATATTTATTTCAATCGTGGCACATTTGTTTTATCTGCCTGATGAAATTGGAATAAATTTTAAAACTGGTATTAGATAGCTTTTTGAAACTCATTGTCAAATTCGTCTCAGACACTCAATCCCACGTTTTCTTAAGCATAGGAACGTTCACAATGCACTATCAAACGTAATAGTTGTTGATACATATTATTGCTATCCTAAACGAGTTATCGCGTTTATACGTTGTAAATGGCTTGTGCAAAAACACTTCAGATTTAATTCGATGGATTCATTGCGAGCATAATTAATGGATTGAATTACTTTTGCTTGTTACAATATATAAACGACAACACTCTTTAATACTGTTAGTAGTTACATACAATAGAAGCATCTTTTACGATTTGTTCGACTATTTACAGTGAATTCGACAAATTATCCATGTTGAAATTAAATGGGTTCAAAATTATTACAGTTATCAGCATAATATCATAACAATTGGCATTTGAAAAGATTCACTCGTTAATAAGCGAAAAATTTCTATTGCAAAATAAATAATGATAAAAAACAATTTAAAATAGTTTTGAAAAAATAATATATCTTATACTAAATAAAGTAGTTAAAAAACAAAAACTGAATTCGATTTCTTATTTTATTTTTATTATTTATTCATTTGTTCATGTTAAAGTACTTATTCATAAAAATAAAAAGTCAAACTTAATTTCTATCCAAAATTTCCAAAAATCTTTTGTAATAAAAAATGTTTGTTCTCATTTTACTCGTCAAAATGAATTATTTTATAATAATTCTAATTTTGACAACGAGTGTATCTTTTTTATAATAAGTTATTATTAAGTTATATTAAAAACAGTGAACCTTTACAGTGATTCAGATAAATAAAATTCTTTTGTTCATTAAAAATCAAAGTCTCGACTTAGATAATTGCCAAGCGTCACGAATCAATACACGTAATTTAATATTGCATTCTAATTTGCATTGCAATTTTAATCATGCAAGAATTCAACGATTAATTTAATTGTTACAAAAAACTGCATACTCTTTGCGTAAAGATCGATTACATTGTATAATAAATACTTATGTATGCAGACTCATGCAAAAGAAACTGATCGTAAAGTATTCATGATCAGCGACTTCTTAAGTTAAAATTTATTAGTTATAAATAATCAAATATTTAAACTCAAAGTATAATTTCGATGCAATTAACAGATCAGAAAGTTATCTTCTGTGCCGTAAAATTTGTATCAATAAAATTATATTTAAAAATTATTATAATTGTCCTACACGCTTTAAAATTTATATCCTCCTTATTATTGTTATCGAAAGTCATTTTTACTATTTTATTTTAATTTAAAAATTATTTTTCTATGAATTTTAAGTTATTATGCAGTCTTGTCATGGAATGATATATTATAATATAGCTCGTTACTTTGATACCAAAAAAGCGGGTGACGTTACACTATAAGATTGCCTTTGTACAAAATTTAAATATTTAACGTGCTATAATCACCAGAAGTTCTTCATTCTACTATGAATTAAATGTTTATAGTTTCTATAGTTGAACATGCTTGATAAAAAATAAGACATTCCAAGCTTTTAGACTTAAGTACAGAATTTGTTCTTTCTGCACATTGGTGATATTTAAAGTATAAATAAAAAAGTCTTAGTAAGATGTGTAAATGTAAAAATAAAAACACTGAACTAAATAAATGAAATCTGAGATTCAGTATCTCACACTTTTAAGTGAGATGCTAGTGGTGCAACTTAATTTTGATTTTAGAGATCACATTTGCACTTTTTTTTAACATGTTTTTGATTTCTCATTCTCCAATATAATCAGTTCGCAAATTTGGACACATGTCAATACATCGCAATTCTACTGCTCCTCTTGTTTTGATTCATTTAACATTTGCAAAGTCTCAAACACATTATTAAACTAGCTCTTACTTTCGAAAATTATCGTTTGCCGGCAAAAAGGGTTCTAAAATTGTAAAAGCTACATTATTATAAACCGCAATTATAATTCAAAAGCATGTTTTCTTTAAGAGAACCACGAACGTTACGTATATGATTCATTTACTTTTGCCGCAAGAGGCTGATTTCAATTGAGCACGTGGCTGTTCCTGCGTCTGAGGAACGCTCGACTGTTCACCGGGTAAACCCTTGTGAGCAGAATCAACGAGCTGCCGAGGGCAAGTTTCACCGGAGCCTGTTCGCCGCCCGGCAACTTAATAAACACAGTCACGACCGCAGCGACCTCGTCGTCGGTTGGCTCGACTGCTACTGGCCTGACATCTGTGTGAAAGTTGGTGAGTTTGTTGTTCCGTCGGCTCTTTCTCTGAGGTGAGTTGGGACTGCAGTTAGGTTGCTCGCGATCGTATAAGATGGTGGCACTGGCAAACGGTCGCTTCGCCATGCTGAGCATCTGTATTATGTGGCGCCGCCTTGCGCGACGCACATCTGCAGCTTGTTTAGTTTTCCAGGCAACGACGCACGCTGCCAAGAAAAGGAAGAAACACGAAAAGAACACTGAGAAGAACACGAACAAATCAATGTGTAGTTGGTCCTGGCGAAAGAAAATCATCCCGTAGGCTGCGCGACCATTCACCTCCGGACTCGGTGGGTCGATCGCCCGCAAGGCGATGTGAAACTTGGTCAGTCCGAGCTCGTGCTTATCCTGGGGTAGTGTCAGCACGAGTCTATTCGTTAAATTGCGCACCACCAAAAATGTGTTTCGGTGGTCGATAGTAATGTACGTCGCCAGACCGGACGCGTACCGCTCCACTACGAAATAGTAGGAACCGGTGTATAAATCAGGCTCAATTAGTGTTCGGTTTGGTCGAAACTCGACGATGCGAGTTTTTGTCGTTGTTCGATCGATATTTAAAGTTTCTTGGTAATCCTTGCGCCATTTGAATCGATAGTCCAACTCCACCTAGGATGAAAAATAGTATTTGTCAGTCCAAGTTATTTTAACTTCCCACGAAGAAAGTATACGATTTTCAAAAACGAATATTTATTGGTAATAATAATATAAGAAATCAATTAATCTCATTATATAGTGAAAAAGTATTTTTTAAATAAAATTATGCTTTGTTTTTATGTCATGTTCACGAAGATTGTTCGTCCTTTAAAACTGTTTTTTCAATGTGTAAAAATTTTAAGCTAGTTGTTTAGTATGCACGAATCTAATTCAAATTTCATATATTATTCTATATTTGATTTATACGAAAATTATATGTTGATTTTTAAAAAGTGAATATTTTAATCATTCAAATAAAACTAGTCATTTAATCCATTAAATAAATGTTTAAGTTATGTTTGCCAGTGCGATTCTAAAATTCTAAAATTATTCATTCATACATCTTGGTAACCAGTAGTTGAATTGAGATTAACAACAAATGAGTCGTCCCGTGGACTGAGGAAAAGATCGAGAGCTCCTTGCGTTACGTCCACAATGACCCGGATATCGACATTCATGAATCGTGGTTGCACAACGTAAAATACAGTTTGTCCTGGGTACAATGGCTTCGGTTTTAACTTGCATTCATCTGGAAAAAACAAAAACAAATAAAGTTATATTAAGATTAAAAAAAGTTTCACATAATGTTCCTTTAAGTTTGTAATAAAATTAAAATTGATTAATATATTCTGCTTGACCGACCTATCAACTTTGAATCGAAGCACATTTTGTTATCCACCGTGACCGTTTTGTAACACTGATGACCTTCCGTTGGCGTTCCTGCATAATTTTCTCGACACTTACTACACTGCACTTTCCAGCAAGGTTTGTCGTCAATGTTTATTCCCTTCGATGGCCCACTTATGCACGAAGGATCGTTCTCAGTGTTATTCGCGCAGTTACATTTCTCACCAGTGATTGGATCACATGTGGTACCATGGCCATGACATTCGCACCTTTCAATTCAAAGTTATTATAAATATCCTATTTAAAAAAAAATGTTTTAAAATAAAAACCAAAGTTCACTTACGGTCGGCAAAAGGCTCGCAAATCTTCAGTGCCTCGGAAAAATCCAGTTTCGCATTCACCACACTTATCACCTTTCGTGTTGTTTCCACAGTTGACGCATTTAGCTTTGGAAATGGGACCTTCAACCAATTGTTTATTTAAAAGCTCCCAAGGCATTTTTTCGACCGAGTAAGGATCCTGTGGATTTGAAAATTAAATTAACATTTCATTAATTTTATTATTAATCCAACATATAATGTAATTCAATAGATTAAAAATTAACTAAACCTTACTAAACTTATTTTATTTCAAAAAAAATTTTAAATTAAAATTAAATCAAGTAATAATGTTTCAGTTTTCTTACAGGAACTGTCATACTCTCGTTGATACAAATATGAGTATGTCCATTGCAGTATTCAAGACACGGAACACATTTGCCATTGTTCGCAGGATTACCAACAAACAGAGGCAAACACTTGTCACACTGCGGTCCCTTGGTATTATTATGACACTCCAAACATTCATCTAGTTTATCCGGTCCAGCACAGTTACTGTGACCGTTACATTGACATTGAATGGAACAATTTTTGCCAACATAACCGAAATCACAGTTGCATTTTCCAGGCTCAACACAAGTGCCTCGCACACAACCATCGTTGCACATGGGAACACATACCGCTCTAAAAATAACAAAGTAATTAGCTTTCAATATTCATGTCGTAATTTATCGATTTAATTCTATTAGTAATACATTGTAGACTTACTTTTCATAATCATTCATCAACCGTGACCTGAAAAGGTCAAAAAAACATGAATTATTCATTTGCCTATACAAAATTTCGTCTTAAAAATGTGTTCAACTTACGTGTCTTTCTTATAACCATCGCCACAAACGCACTGAAATCCTTCCTCTAAATCTTCACACTTTTCACTTTTTGGAGAACAAGTGTGATGTCCGTTTAAACATTCATTTTCCGGTGGACACCGAACGTAATGCCAAAATGTAGCTTTTGGCATTCCCCCTGAAATAGTGATAATTAATTGTTTATTTTTTTAAATTTTATATTATAACCGGAATGTTTTGCGAGAAATATATATTTTTACTTACAAAATGAAGATGAATATTTTCTTTGATAAAGCATTTCGCAAGTACCACCCGCTGGATGATCTTTAGGAGCCTCTAAATCTCCTTCTGTACACATTCCCTGGCCCGTTGTATTTTGTGATTCTGATTTGAAAGAACACCATCCACAATGAGAGTGCTTCAAACAGGTGCTGCACTGTTTGAAAGTCGAGCAAGGTTCAGGACAGTGCTCATAGTCGGTATTTCTCAAAACTAAACCGCAACTTCCGCCAGCACAATACAGAGGTTGATAAGTTGGAGAAATACACTGCGAAAATTATTGCATACATAAAGGATAAGTTTGGAAGCAAGTTTGCTGAAAGTTATGTATAGTTCTTAAATAATTCATATCAATAAATTAATGATTAGATATATCTAAATATTTTGAATATTCATTTAATTATATTAAATTACTTTAGTTTTGAAACTTCAAGTAATAATATTTGAATACTCAAATATTTTAATGCAATTAAACAAATAATAATTTAATAAACTATTATATATTGAGTTAATTTAATAAATAAATTATACATTTTTAATAAACAACATTTATAAAATATTATATATATTTTAATAAAAAAGAAATGATACTGAGCTCTGAAAATTTAGTAGTTACTTCATTTAGACGAATCGACCATCTGCACTCTCGCCAACCACCCTCAGATCCAGAGGCTTTCAAGCAACTGCTGCATGTTTTATGTTCAGAGCATCGTTTCTCGCAATGGCTCAATGCTAGTTTCCAATTGGGTAACTTGTAAACATCTTCAGACACGCAACTGTTCCAATCCCAAACAGAATCATCTAACACGCTTACGGCAAAATCCGCTGAAAATGCGCAATGTGTTACATTAATAACCTTCTTACAGTACTAAATATTTATAAACATTATCTAACTAATTTCCGTAACTTACAGGTATTTAAAATTCTTCTTGTCCAAACACAATCTTCTAAATTTTGGCACTTCTCACAGTCACTAACCGAACACTTTCTCTCAGGACACATTGTGGTATTCAGTAGTGACGTTTGTCTCGCGTTGCAGTTAAACATAGTTTCACAATCCATGTCCAAGGGAATGCACTTTCCATAAAGACAGTTGTCACACCATTTGCAAGTAGGTTTAAAATCCTTAAAATACGGCCATTCCGCCAGACATTCTGTACATGTTTGATAATTTTGGCACTTTCTCCCGGCAAGCCACTGATTGTTACAAGTTATTCCATTTGACAATTGCACTTTAGTAATATTAACCTTGCACCTGAAATAAATTAAATAAATTAACTTATTCAATTCAATTCAATTAAGTTAAATAGTATATTTTGTACCAAGGGAGATGAAAAAGAATTTCTGTTTATTTCCCATGGTGCAACAATACTTCGTGATATAAGATCGTCGAACACTTTCTCAACTTGGCCAAGTGCTAAAAGAGGTGATTTTCGGCACGGAGTGAAACAAAATTATATCAAAACTAATAATATATTATTTGTTATAGACAAAAATAAATTTATAACCAAAATTTTGTTACATTATTATAGCTATGAATTAATAATTACTTATAATCATATCCTGGTATTTCATTGGAAAAGCAGTAGGTGGCGTTATTTCCATCCAGAGTAGTGACCGAACAAAACGAGCATCCATAATATTTTCTACAAATCATTTTTTCTGACCACAGTCTACACAAGTCTTTTGGCACGTTGATGAGCGTAACATGACTTTTGGTTCCTCCATCGAATCCGCCAACAATGTAAATAGAATTATCATCATTGTCAGCTTGGGTCATCGCGTGCGCAGAAGATGAAGGTGGTGGTGTTCCTACTATCATCTCAGTATCTTTAGTGATTAGACTGATCCACACATTACACGAATACTTGTAAGCAATAAGGGAGTCATTACTGCCATGTGGATGCTGTCTGCCTCCAAAGACTATCATGTACTCATCCGTAGTTACAGCAGAGTGTAAAAATCTCGCTTGAGGCTGAAAGCCCAAAAAAGTTGTAAAATCAAACAAAACTTGAATTATTTCATTTTTTAACAATAATTATTTCGACATTTATCTAGAATATCTACTTACCAAAGAGTTACTGACATCTTCAAAAGGCGACAAAATGGACCAGCGCTTAGTTACGTAGTTCAAAGCGTACAATTTGTTCGACACAAACGTTTGATTGATTGCAAACATATATCCTCCAAACACATAAAAGGTCTGCGATTTATTATGATAGACAGTCGAATGGCCATAAACCATAAGAGGACCATTTCCGCTTGTTGAAATAACTTCCCAGTTGTCGGTTTTCGTGTCAAATTCCCAGACTTCGTTCATGTATCCATGTTTCGGGCTAAATCCACCAATCAGAACCAAGTTCTCTGATTCTTTTCTCCAAGTTAAAGTATGGCCTGCCAATGGAGGTGGCCTGTAAGTGGAAACTATTTTTGTCCAACGTTGCTCATGAATACTGAACTTCCAGAAATCATTTAATGTGTTGTTCGATGAGCCTTTGATACTCTCATCTTTTGTCGAAATCCCTCCGTAAACGTAAATTTGTTGTTTACTGTAAAGAATTTCAGCGGCATGGAAATACCGTCCTTGCGGCATCGAGGCCTCCGAGGTAGATTCCACAGTGACTGGAACCCAGGTGTTGTTTTTTGTATCAAAGAGTCTAATGTCATTCAGGGGACCATGGCTGAGAGAATAGCCACCAAACATCCACAGACTTCCTCTGCGATCTGCTACTAAGCTATGCCCGAACCTTGGCAGTGTTTTTCGTAAATGGTCTAGCTGGTCCGAGAGATATTCGGAGTTAAAAAGCTCCGTGAAAATGAGTTGTTTGTGCTGCAATGAATAAGTGAAGTATAAAATATGATACATTTAATGAGTGAATGAATAAATGAATGAATATAAATTACAAATAATGAAAGAGAAATAAACAATCATTTGTAAAATTAACATTAATAATCTAGAAGGATGACTTTGGAGTATAAATTATATGCTATCATAAAAGAGTATATTAATGATCAAATATAATTTCAAAGAATGAATATTTCTCTTTCGAGAAAAATCATTATTTTAAACAATACTGTTATTGTGTTGTAGACAGGTATAAATAAATCTACTGACCTTATCAATTATTATTGCACAATCTCTTCCACCGTACCCTGGCAAACAGACGCAATGACCGTATTCTTTATCACAAGAGCCTCTTTTTGAATCAGCAGAACAATTTTTTGGACAAATTTCAATCTCACAATTAATTCCCACGAAACCTGATTTACATACACAGTTTCCGTTTTTGCATTCTCGATTTTCTGGACAATCGTGACATGTCATCACTGTATAGCTAGCATTGAAACCTTCAATGTCATCGAGACGTTTATAATGAACTGTTAAGAATCCAGATTTCGCTTCGATAGTGACAGGATAATTGGTACTTTCGCTACAATACACTCCCAGAGTTTGACTTTGGTAGCTTTTGGTTGAAGATACAAATTCAGGCAGACCGTCGTATACATAAACATTGTTTTTCTCACAATCAATATTAATGTCATTGTTAATCGTGAACTGTATATTTCCAATTAAATTCGTACGATCGTTTCGTGAATTAATAATCCACAAACATTCTTTTGTCAAAGTGTTGTTTAGATGGTGCTCCCAGGGATACAACTGGGAATAACGACTACCCAATCCTTGCTTACCGATATCTCCACCTTTTAACATACCACGAGAAACACACCCGTAGTAGCACATTCCACCATTTCTAGGGTCTCCGTAGTAATCTTTTCTACAGTATTCACATCTACGAAAAGTGTTGCAAAATGAAAGTTAATTAAACTTGTTTTATAAATCTGAATAATTATTTATCTATTGATTTGGTTCATGAAATCTTACTAATAATTTAATTTAACAATTATTAATTTTGATAAATAAATATTAATGTAAAATAATAAAAAGTAAAAATTTACAGAAAAAATAAAACTAGATTCAGATGTTTAATTAACTATTGAATAAAATATTTTTTCAAATTCATATATTAATCGTACCTATCGCCTTCAGTGTTGTCTTGACAAAAACATATTCCAGTTTCTCTGTCGCAGGGTTTGTCTTTTCTGCCATGGCCATTACAATCACATTTAGTGCATCCTCGACTAGAGGTGGCATTGCCATAACTACCTGCTTTGCATTCTTGACAAAATTCCCCTTCAGTCCAATCTTGACATTCATCGCAAAGTCCAGGACCACGTTTACATGATGCATGATTATTGCACTGACAATTAGTTGCACAGTCTGCACCCGTCCACCCTAAATGACATTCGCACTTATAATCTGGCGCTTCGCTACAATATCCATTAACACACTTTTCATAACAAGTTTTAGTGCAATTATCTTTGCCATCCCCATTAAAACCACGCTTGCATTGACAACTGTAACTGCCATGAGTGTTGGTACAGTCCTAAACAGAAAGATCATTGATATAAAAAAATATAATTTAATTTTTAATGTTATGATAAAATGTAACTTAATAATAAAATAGCATTGACAAATAAATATAATTAAAACAATTAAAAAAAAAATAAAAATAGTATAAGAATATATAATCATATACCGCGTTTTCATGACAATCGTGTAAGTTGAGATCACACTCGTCTACGTCGGGGCACTGAGCATAAGCCCATCCTGCTTCTTCATTAGTCAACGAACTGTTTAAATACTCATTTATAACGACAGTACAATTCACATGCGGCTCATTGAAATCACCCTGCACACAAGCTCCTTGAATCGGATTTTCTAAATTGTAACACCAACCGCAACTTAAAGAATGTAAACAGTTGGAACAATTTGAATGTCGGCTGCAACTTTTACATTGGTCATTTTCAGTGAGAGAAGAACTAGACCGTGACGTTACACCCATTAATCCAGCTGAAACCAAATTATTAACTTAATCTAAAATAATATATAATTTCGAAAGATGGTACAAAATTTGACTATGAAATTTATACTAGGATTAATATTAAAATTAATATATCAAATTGTACCTTGGTCGGTCCATTCTCTGCACAATCCGAACTGATATTCTGAAGTGTAAACTGAAAACGAAAAACATTCTTGCGTAGCTTCACACCAAACACATCTTCCAGGCTCGTCTAAGCACTGTGTGCAATTTGATCTTTGTCGACAAGGAATTGGACATTGCTTCAAATTCGTTACTGCATTCGGCAGTCTGTAAATTCTCGCACACCTTGCTTCCTCTGTCCACCACTCGCACAAGCCACTACCAACACAAGACTCGCAGGAAATATAATTGGAACAATTGGCACAGATGGACGGCGTTATGGTAAGATACTGCCATTCGTAGATCGGATTCTGATTTTCGTCGTACTCAACTACGGCGATGCAACTTTCAATTTCACTTATGGAACGAGATACACACTTGTTGGTCAAGTCGCACCAACCGCAAGCAGAATCGGTCAGGCAGTGCAGGCAATTTTTGTACATGCTGCAGGTGCCATTTTGGTAAGGCTCAAGATACTCGAATGTAAACACTTTTGGATTTTCGGTGTTTCGATTATGAGTGATTTCCATTTTACTTGCATACGCATAACTCGCAGTTACCATTCTTTTGGATTCGAAATCTAAGAGGTAACGCCCCGGCAGTAACTTCATTTCATTTCCGTCTGGCCACTGAGTTAAAATACACTGTGATGATTCAGCAGTGAGATTTGCAACTAGTTCCTAAAAAATAAGAAAAGATTAGATTAATAAATTGTACCAATAAAATTGTTCGTATAGATTCAAAGTAAAAAAATAATACAAGCTGTTTTGATTCATATTTATTAACACAATTTTTTTAATATTAAATAATTTTGTCTTTAAATATTAATGAAAAGTTTCTGTATTCAATATGTACTTTCTATTGAAACAGAATTTCAGTATAATTTCTGCACATGAAATAACTTGTTTCGATTGATTAATAATCATTACAAAGATTCATTGTTTTACTTTATAGTTTGTTTTAAAACTGACTAATTCGTACCAATTCTTGATGTTCTTCTCGAGAAACATGAAGTGTCGCACTGTTATAGCTGACACAAATTTTCATATGTTCTTCAGTGCTGTCCCAAAAATTTTGTGGTGGTCGCAAAAAACCCACAAGTCTCGCAATCATTTCCCCACCAAGCGCGGATTCCGTTTTTGCACCTTGCATCGACGGAACATTGAAATCAACTGTGGTGGCATTCACAATAGTCACAGAGTCCGGCTGAGTAAAATTCACCGGTGGCTTATACTTGAGGAAGGTGAGTCCAGGCCGTTTGTCCATTTCACGGCATTCCTCAACTCTGACAATTTCAGTTCCTTTCGACCCCCACCAGCCCGGTATTTGCGAAGGGGTATCATCGCGCAGTCCGCAAACGCCGTAGTTATCATCTTTGTGATGACAACGGGCGTTTTGGACGCACCAGGTGCACGTCCCTAAGTTAAGCTTGTTCGATACCGAACTTTGGCCGTGCGCGGTGGTACCCCAACCACCGCCGGGCTGACCGTGGATCAAACAAGAATGACAATCCCCGAGAGCGGGACATACGCCAGGACATCGAGTTGTCTGCAGATTCGTCGTACAATTTGTACCTGCAGTTCTCCCGTAACATACCTACAAAGAGAATATTATTATTTATAAAAAATTATATTAATATACAATTTTTTTCAAATTTGTTATGTATTGGTGTTGCATTTATTCACGTTAAGGTCTTCACAACTATATGACTGTAAATATAATAATTAAAGGAACAGTAAATTAAATTTGTTTTGATACTTTTAAAAATTATGTTATTTTATAAATTAAAAGACTAGTAATCTGAAACGTAAAAGAACAATGAGTTTTTGATTTAGTTTATATGTTTTAATTTAAAAACCTATATGAAATATAAATGTTATTTATTATCCAGAGCATTATTAATAATAAGATGTCTACAAATTCATGAATATTTGAAATTCAATTTATTATGCATGTGAAATTCCCACTTTATTTGTAATAAAACTGTGACATCACATTAATAATCAGATATTGCTAAATACACTGTATTTATTTCGCGATGACAACTCGTTTTTAATATTGAAACAGTAATTTTCACAATTCTTCAAAGTGGAATGCTTAATTATAATAAAATAAAATACTATAATTGTATTCAGTAAAATTAATTCATCAAAAACAAAATTTCTAAATAGAGCATAAAGTTATTTGCATCGTTCTTTTATGCATAATAAACACATATTTTACGTCATAAAATAAATAAAAAATTACTTCGCCAGCTGAACACCATCCACATTCAGGATTAGCTGCACATTCCATAAGACTTTTATGTCTAGAGCAAAGTTGCTCTGGCTCAACGTCATCTTCATCGCCAGGAGCAAGCATCGGAGGCAAAGTATATGCCAGCAAGTCTGCGTTAACGTTACCATGGTAGCCACCAACAAGTAATAATGTATTACCGTTTCTTACGTCTGCTGCATGCGCAAAAACTCCTTGTTGTTTAGGATACCTGGAGCCTGTGAAATATAACTTATATAAATACAGTTGTTACGCAATGAGAAAATAATTTTCATGTTTAAATACACGAACCTTCGCTATTAAAACCTAAAACGTCATGACTAATCCAAGTGTGACAGCCTAAGTGGTAAAGGTACATTTGATTGTCGTAACATATTTCGTCCTTGTTATGACGATGTGAATAGCCTCCAAAAACGACCAAGTAGTTTCCTGAAATAATAATTGCATCAGTATAACATGATTCATAAAAATACGATGATTAATATTTTCGTAATTATCGTAGTAAGAAGTACCAATAATATTGCACGTGTGGAAAGCCCTTTCTCTTGGCACATAAGTATCTCGCAAATGAGCTTGCGGGTAATGCAGCTCGGACCAGACTTTTCTATCCAATTGAAATACAAACATTCGATCAGATAATTTACTAAATCGGGCAATGCTCGCCACGACTCCGCCGTACACCAACAAAGAATTTGTGGCCTTGTGAAAGACAGTCGAATGCGCTACCACGCGAACATCTAATTCTTTTCCTCCACGAGGACGTACCTCGTACCACCTTTCTGTGCTCGCTGTTGAGTCAGCTAATAAAAAATTGATAATAACTATTAAA
Source organism: Psix sp. ZL-2020 (assembly GCA_022817045.1). Lineage (NCBI taxonomy): Eukaryota > Metazoa > Arthropoda > Insecta > Hymenoptera > Scelionidae > Psix > Psix sp. ZL-2020. The sequence continues at coordinate 18,385 of JABFQD010000502.1, forward strand.
TATTTCAAATTATACAAAACAATTTTAAAATGTTTTATCTTTCAATAAAAAATTCTATTCTGATTTGGAGTACTTACAAAGATTAAGTTTTATCCTATAGAGACTTGACGAGAATTCACCATCTACAGCACTGCCACCAAATAAGTAAATGTGATTGTTCGCCAAAGTGAGAGAATGGCGAGTAAGTCGAGGGGGGTAAAAAGGCGAGTTTTTGGCTCGTAAAGTCCACTTTTTCGTGTAGACATTATAGTGCCAAAGTTCATTCGATAGAGAACCATCTTCTATTTTTCCCCCGTATATTACAAAACCCTCTGGAAAATATTTCGAAATTCAAGCACTGTACAAATGCATAAATTTTATCTATCTAAATTAGATATGTTATGATTTGGATACTATCTAATTAAATTTCCAAGTATTCACCTTGATATTTACACGCAGCATGTCCATATCTAGGACTTGGCTTAGGAGAATTTTCCACATTTCCTGCCGAATCCTCGTCTCGAAGATCTACAGTTTCTGCAGTAGAACTCATTTTATCTAGGAAGAGAGTGTCCCATGAACTTATCCCAGAATCTTCTAAGAGCTGGGTAACCCAATCTTTGTTTTTGTACTTATCATGTTCTTCCATGTCATTTTTCTTGATCCTGATGAAAAAATCGAAATATGTATAACACGTAAGATGAGTTTATTAGATTAATTGAAATAGTTAATATATTTGGATAAATATCATGTAATCTAGACATTTTACCTTTTACGAATCTTCGTAGTATGTTTACGTCTAATTTCTCCAGAACTGTTTCTTCTTCGAGTTGAATTTAGGTCTTTCTCGTCGTGAGTATTGTGATCGTCGAGACTATTCCAATCCAAATTTTTGTTATGAAGAGCAAACGAATTATTGTTTTTTATGTTAGACAACACTTTCCAAATTATAGAAGTTGGTTGTAAGCCATAATGCTCCTCTCCATTGGGAACAATGTGTTCAAGAATACTCGCTATCGAGGTAAAATTCAAATATTCCGTCGATAATATATCTAAAAAAATACAATGCTTTTAATGCAAAACAGATAATCAAGTAACGAATTTTCAAATTTTAGTTACGAAAAAGCGAACTGTAATTTAATCGTGGCAAATATTTAGCTTATTCTCATATTACTTGATTTGTATATAATATTAATAGATACAAATCAGCTATTAAATTACGAAATATGAACAATAATTGTTGAAAATGACATTTTATATTTTCATATTGATAATAAAAATAATGAGCTGTCAAAGACAAACATTTAAAACCTGTAATTTTAAAATAACTTGTGTTAATTCTATTGTTTTTTCACTGTAAATTCAATTACTTGTCAAAAATGGAAAAATATTTATTATCTATTAGTTAATTATCAAAATTATCGTTTCATTCAAATAAAGTTTCGCTATATATAGAAGATAATATATTTCAAAATTCCACATTTTACAATTCAAAATAATCAAATATGAAAAATATGTTTTGTGCTCAAAATGAATCGTATGATAACAATACAATTTATGTATCAATTTTAAATAGTCAATTTTTTTAAAATACTAATCTAAAAATAAAGACTTTACCAACTTTTCTAACAATATGAACAATCTATATTTAATTATACAATTAATATTTGATTCATATATTTAATAAGGATACAAATTGAATTATTCATTTCCTCAATAGAAAATTGTTTACTCGATAAAATCGTATTTCAATTAATATTCATATTTCATCAATTTCACTTAAACGTCTCTTTATAAATATGAATGAAGATATTTATTCACAATTCCTGAGAACAAACAAACAACCAAGCAAATGCATCGTTATTTATTAATTTGTACCCAAAACTTTTCCATGTTCATCCTCCCATTGACTCGTGTTGAACCGATAGACCTCCAAATGGTCTAAAACACGATTGAGATCATATCCCCCGAAAACGTAAAGGGAATCCACCTCGCTGACATAAACAGCCGTGTGTGCTGCTCGAGAGGTCATTCCGCTCTCCGAATGCGAAAGCCAGTGCCACCTAGAACAAGAACGAATTCAGAAAACTGTTTAGCAGCAAACAGCTGTTTATGAATGACTGTATTGTTATGGGACAGATTCGAATAGAATTACTTGTTTCCTTCCGGACGGGTTTTGTGCAACGAACACGATTGTCCGGAGTATCCGCTGTGACAAGCGCATCGTTTGAATTTACAAACGCCTCCGCCGCTGCAGTTGTTCGGGCATAGCGATCGGGAACAGTCTTTGCCACCCCAGTCGTTCTCACAGATGCATGTATTGTTAATGCATTGGCCATGGTTAGTGCAATTGTTTGGACAGTCCGTAACGGAAAATTCCGCATGAAATCCATCAAGGACATAATTCGTGTCGCTGTATAACAATATCAGCATCTGAAAATGTAAATTTTATGCTATATATATTAATACAAATACAATATGTATTAATTATATGGTATTACATTGTACTCTATTATATATATGTGTGTTTATGTATAACATATATGATTATATATGTTATGTATATGTATAAAAACATAAGCCATATATGTAATATTTGAACACAGAAGAATTTGTGTAGCGACTGATCAGAATTAATTTGATATGTATAAAAATTTTGTCGCAAATGACAAGAAAATCATATCAATATTTGCATGATCAGGAAACAGGGTTATGAATGTATAACAAGTTAATTTTTTTTTACTTACATAACCAGAAGTTGATGTAACTTGTTGCGGTTCGGTTTTGCCACTGAAGCTGCCTAACAATGGAGATCGAAAGGAATCGCCGTTATAAACAAATACATAATCGTAACTGCACTCTGTGCCCATTGTTCGGAAACTCAGAGTTATGAACTGACGACTGTTGTTGGCTGCAAAAAGAGAAAAATGTTCAATCAATCGTTTCTTACATCGTTGCAGCAGCAATTGCGCTCACGCTATTCTCAAGTTCAAGCATAGTCTGTTTTTTGACACTCCTTTGATCTTATCGCGAGTAAAACGAACCAAGTGGCAAGTCAAAGACTGACGCGACATTGTCACTATTGACAAGGTCGCTAGTTAAAATCAACCGCTTCAATTATGACAGCTTTTTATGATGTTTTTCATTTTTGCACAAGATTCCAAATGCGAACTCATTTCACTTGATTAAAAATCAGAAATTGCGTTTAACGTTCAATAACAATTTAACTGGGAAACCAGGCTGGCATTTATTTTTGCTTTGCAAATTAAATATTGTTGCCAGACGGATTTGTCTCGTGAATACGGAAATGAACAATTTTGAATAGGCAATCTAATTTGAATTCATGATTTAATACATATTTCAAAGTCTCGAAAAATTGACTGATTTTTATTTTTGTATATATAATTACATATGGCTCTATATATGGATATCACGTGAAGAATTACTATTGTTTTAAATTCTATGAAAAATTACTGTTTTTTAAAATATTATTTTTCAATATTTTCATATAAAACTTCATATATAAGTCGTTTAATTTTGAACATTATATAAGATACATTGAAGAATCATATTCATTTTAAAACCTCCGAAATATAACTATTTTTTAAATATGGTTTAACGTATATATATTTATATATGGGACCATATATATGTTCCAGATATAGATTTGTCATCTTTGGTAATTGTTTAACAAAACTTAAATTAAACTTAATTTATATCTTTTGAGAAGTTATCATTTTTCTATATATTACTGTTATATAAACTCATATATGATTTCATATATGGCTCCGTTTGAAGGAATCATAATTGCATATCATATTAAATATAATGAATAACGCAAATTAAAATATTTATGCCACATGTACTCTTAAATTATTTTATATACTCTATACAATGCTCCATACATAACGTACATATCAAAGACATATATAAGCATGTACTAAAATCAAACTGCAGATTGCAATTATAAAAATTCATTCAATAAAAGGTATCATAAAAAATGTACACTTCAATTTCAGACTGCAATGTTTTCTTAAGTCATTTATTTAAATCCGTTACTTTTACAATGAAAGCGAGCTAAGCAATTTATTTGTCAAATAAATCAATTACCACACAAGTACCTTTGCTTACATTCAAAGCAAAATGATGCTCACGAATAAAGCACAAATCGCAATGTTAAAAATAACATGTTTGATGCAGAAGAAATAAAGTTGGCGAAGTGTGGAATATTAAATGCAAAAGGATGGTCTGGTGAATGTTGTGTTTACAATAATCTAATCTTGACAAATAAATTGTGTTGCAAGCATTTTGAACCGATGCACACTTGAACTGTCACACAAAAATACTGACCTTTGATAAGCCACTCGCAGTGCGAGTCCTGAGTGTAATTGGAGCCAAGGGGTCCGTCGCTGATGACTCCCCAGGACTCTGTGAACGTTCGCCTGGTCTTGTCGCAAGGAACTTGTTTCGGAGTCGCCTGCGGAGTGAGACAGATGCTCTGGACCAGGCAACTCCACGTGACAACCCATACTGCTGCGGTTGTTGCCAACCCCATCACAGTACAAATATCAAAGTTCGTTTAACCGACTCTACAATCATTTTGCCAGAACTGGCGACATCAAACGCGGCGTTTACAATGCGGAGCGCGACTCAGCCGACCTTTTTCAGCGGAGCGTGCGGCGCTCGTTCAGCCCCGCGCGATTATTTGGGCGAGCGTTTTTTGACAGATGGCGACGTGCGAACAATCGTAATTGCAAATCACACAAACAACTCGCCGTGCGACTCAAGGCTCGGCGTCAAAACGCGCGCGACCAGTCGCGGCATCGTGCAAACCGACTCGGCGGAGCGTGTGCCGAGCTATCGATTGGTCGAAAAAGCGTTTCGTGGGAAAAAAACGGCCATCGCCGCGTGCAAGCGAGCGACGAGCTCGCCGAGTCGAGGCGTCAACCGCAGCCGAGCGTCACGCCATCGCTGACAGCTCAGCGAGCTCATCGGGACGACGCGCCACTCGCACTGCTGACGCTCGCTCGTGCGATTCGAGTCGTGGGCGGAGCGCCGCTTGCCGCGACACACCACGGACGGCCAGCAGCCGGGACAGCGCCGATAACTACGCCGAGGTTAGCTTCGTGTGTTTACCATTTTGCGCCGCTGTCGAGCCAGATTCTCGGCGCAATTACACGCGCAAGTAGCCCGAAGAGTGGGAGAGCCTCGCCACCGCTGGCCTACATTCGCCTGCCGAAGCCAGCCAAAAAACCACCCAAGTGCTCCCTTTTTTCACTTTCCACCAAATTTTTATTTTCACAGGTTATGTCTCACTTAACAAATCGAGTCGATTTGATTGTGAAAGAAGCCTTGTTTTGTAAATTATGCTTTATGTATTTATGGAATGTGCGCTGTCCGTACCACATTATTCGAAAAGGATTATTATGTTTAGTCTGTCTCTCTCACTCTTATAATAACTTGGCTAATTTTGTGCTTTGTAGGAGCGAATTATGTGTTACAGCGATTAAACTTCGTACTTTCGAAAAGATATCGATGATAAATCATAATTTATTTACGCATGAATTTACAATACGTCGCTGAACATTTTAGAATTCCGCATAGTTTTGCATAAGTTTATTTCCAAATGTCTTCTGTGAAACCCGAGGAAATAATTTATGCTGATAACACGATTCTTATTCCGACTACTTTTGATGATTATAAAATATACGAGTCAATCTGGATTGATTTTAAGAAATCATTTTTATTTTCATTCGTGTAATTCCATTTGTAATATTGATTTTACGTTGTTGACAGGTGCCAACAATGTAACAAATACTTTTATTCTATGTAGATGATTTTTCCTACACCTAAAGTCTTTCAAATCGTTCCCTTAAAAATTAATTTTATGGTAAAAATCACGTGACTTGATTACGACGACATCTGTAATTATTTAAAACTTTATTTGGTATTAGGTTATGTCACATTTCAAGTATGAGTCGGCGGTTACATTAAATTGAATGGCAAATATCATTATATTTGCAACATATTGTGACTCATTTTAAGATCTTTTTTATTACGATTGAAGATAAATGTTTACTAAATTAATGAACAAATTTTTATCATATGACAATTGATAGTTTACTCATATTTTGACCAATTATGGGCCGGTATTTACTGTTCATATCTTATTTAGGGACTAGGTATAGGTAATGTTTTCATTTTGACTATTCGTTATTGAATTAAAAGCCAATGATTTTATTTAATTTTCATTACATGTAATAAAATATCTTGACTATTTTGAATATTTTTTTTTTTCTTGACATTTTTTTCTATGTGTAGTCTATTTCTGAATAATATCAAATAATGGTAATTGCAATTTTCGACTGTGCAGAGGTGCGCAAAAAAACGTGCCTAGTGGTCCAATATTAGATCCTGACGCAGTCCAAGGGGTTCTAGAATGTGGACTTCAATCATTATTTCCTAATCACAAAGTTATTCCGACTATTACTTTATCGAGCAGGTAATAGAAATGGGCTAATTATGATAGTTACGATGCATGTGAATTACACAAGAAATTGATTTGAACTGTAAATAGTGATGGTTATTAATTTCTAATTACCTGATTTTTTTTAGGGCTGTAGAAAATCATAATTTTGTGATTGTTTGTAATAAACGAAAAATAGACAAATTGCAAAATTAAAAAGATTGAATTAGAAATGAAAGAGAAATATGTTTTAGGAAACTGTTTTATCGTTTTATTGTTAAACGCTTTAAATTTTTATAATTAAATATATTTATATTATATATTTTCGAATTGGGTAATTCATTACAATATACTTATCTGTTATTCTAAAATTAAAAATAACAAATTTAATTTAATGAT